>PVIJ01012210.1:0-50863 GCA_004024925.1 Scalopus aquaticus | reverse complement strand
TTGACTGGACGGGTGTCATGCAGATGAGCCCTGGAATCACAGCCCAGGTGGAGAGGAGCATCACGAGGGTCCATCAATGACCGGCATCCTGAATCCACACAGTAGATTCCCCAGAATGTCTGGAACAGCATTCCTCTGGGGTGGAAAATACTTTAAAGGGCATACATGCACCATAACTAACTCTGATTATCTTTAAAGGGAAACCTAACGCAGCACCTATTGAAAACATTTGGGGAAGGGACCCAAGTCTCCAAGTCCAGGCCAGAATGGCCCTGCAAGAACCTCCAGCGAGGGCAGCACACTTGAATACATGGTTCTTAGCCACTTATGGGACAGTGGCATTGCCACTTTTTATCTGTTATGTGAGGCACACATCTTTCTCTCTAGCAAGCTTGGTTTGCTCATCTTAAAAAATAGGGTGACAATGCTTATCTCTCAGAGAAGTTCCTGCTGCTGTTGCTTCATCCTGAGCTGACCCAACTTAATTCACTCTAGGACATTTGAATGTGAGATGGGAGACCACGTAAGTTAGCCATGGATAGCTTCCACTTGCCCTCCAGGCCCACTGTCCATCCTTCTTGCCGTAGTCTGTGTCTTGGAGGGCTGAGCTCTAGAGTGTACAGTGGCCTCCTTGACTCCCTAGACTATAGTCTAATTTGGCCAATGAGGCACCAGCAGAAGACAGAAGGAGATGAAAGGAGAGAGAAGTAGGGGAATTTATCGCCACAGCTCCCTCCCTTTCTGGCTACGGTTTGGCAGTGGTTGAATTCCTCTTAATACATTGTATTGAATGAATCAGAGAAACCAATCTCCAGGCCAATGCATTTATTGGTTGCACAGGCACAAGATCATTAAAAAGAAGATGCTCAGTGGAGGACCGCTGGGCATTTCGCTAATTGGCTGAATACACACCAGAGTCTACTTTTCACTTCCACCCAAACTGCCTTTGATTTATCAATGTTCTAAGAAGTGGCTGCCCACCGTTGGCCAGGAATTCCTTCCCCGATTCGAAGGGGCACTAAAGGAGAGGGAGCTTGCCTCTGGGTACACAAAACCTGAGCATTTTGCTTCCCAGTTTTCAAACACAAAGAGCAACAATAAAAGATTGGAGAATAAGACTTTGGCAGATGTAGAGGATAAATATTTCTAGAACTGTAGGCTCCTAGAATTGGGAGGATGTTCAAGGTTGTCAAGTCCAGTCTCTCACAAATGGTAAGCAAACAGCCCTCTGCAAGGCTGGGCACCCCTCGTGGCCAGCTCAGAGAGGTTCTGTCCCTCCTCTCCATCTCCCACCAAAGGCCTGGCAGGAAGGTGGGAGCCAAGGCTCACACTCAGGTGTGGACAGTGGGGCAAAGCATTCTCACTGTGGGTTCCCCAGGACCAGGCAGCATGAGGTGGTGGGACAGGGTCATGTGAGCAGTTGTAGCCATGCCCTGCCATGCCTCCTGAGACAGGGCCTCACAGGACAGTGACTTTGGTCAAGCAGGCCCTGTTGAAGCAGAGTGCTCCTCACAGGAGCCACCTGCTCACCAAACAATACCATAGCTCTGTCTCTTGTCTTGCTCTCTGGGAAGGCAGGGGTGGGGAGGAAGTACAGCCTCCCGAGCCCTCTGGAACCTGGGCTGGAGCTGCAGCTGCCAAGAATATACCACCTCCACCAGCTTGACTGGCAGGTCTTACCTGGGAGAGCGAGGCACAGACTATCCCCGTGTTCTCTGGGCTCGTGTGTGAGTCAGAAAGAAAGCAGTGGCTGGGTCAGACTCCTTGGTCCCTGGGGGAGCACTTGGCTAGATCAGGAGCTCTTCTAGAGAAGCCAGATGGGGGAGGGTCTTATTCTTGCAAAGTATTCCTCCCTCCCCATGTCAAGCCAGCCAAGGGACACACAGTCCCCCAAAGACAGGGCCACCAATGGACTCTCTCAAGGATACCAGCTGAGGTCCAAAACTGTGACTGCACCCTCTCTGCACTGCCGGTGCTACCCCGGGGGTCACGGCCCCTTGGACGAGACCACTCACCTAAACAGTCTCTGCCACACCTCCAAATCCAAGTGGATTCCATCGCCTGCCCCTCCCACCCGCACAGGAGGGGCTCGCTCCCTTGCGAGTGCCCCCCCGGGGCAAGACGGTGTGTAGGTCCCCCCATGCAGGCAGAGTGGGATGCCCTGTCCACACCAACGTCTAAAGCAACAATAAAGTTAACAGAAGCCCATTTCTTTTTCAAATTCTAGGCATAGCAATGAAAAAACACTCTTCTTCCAAAAATTCTTTGCTTGGTAAAACGCTAATAACTGCCATAGTTACTGTTGAGTTTTAATAACTGTCATATATACATATGTGGTATTTTCAAATGAGCTCTGTTTTTGTTGTCTATCCTTTAATGAACATTGTATTCTTCCTGGAGATAGAGTCTATTCAGTCATACAGTTGCACCCACACACATAGTCCATCCATGCTCATAGTGGGTCACATGCTGCTCATTTTCAGAATGTTCCAATGGTCAGAATCAAGCTCACCTCAGGTGCATTTTAGGTCTCCAGCTCCCACAACACTACATATTCCTGAGTTTAAACCAAAGCTTCTAAATAAACCATGATACACACTGATGGTGAAGACAGACTTGGGAAAGCCAAGAAACTGAACTCGAGCTACTACCATTCTGTCCTTCTATGGGACCATGTGGGATTTTTATTTGTGTATGAATGTTTAAAGCAGTGAAACAGAATGCAGGCTCTATTTATTTGGAAAGTGCACATTTTAGCTCACACACGTCTGTTTCACTGAATTCAGATTCTATCACTAGCCTTGAAATGAATTCTCCTTTTTAAATCTTGTCTGTTTTAAAACTAAAGAATAAATGAAGAAAGCAAAAATTGTAATATTCCTATTTGCAGTTGCCACAGACCAACAAATAGGTATAAGTTTTTCCTCTTTTTTAAAATACTCTAATATAATTAAACAACATTACTTTTTTTAAAGATTGTACTGTAATATTTTATTTACTTTTACCTTTTTACTGGCATAATGACATGAGGTTTGATACTAGAACATTTTTATTAAGTTTCTCCTCTAGCCATTATTACTGCTTTCATTTCCTGATTATACTGACAATAATATTATTGAATAGAGGAGGAAGATTAAAGGCTGGTCTCCTGATGCCAATATGTGCCACTGGCCCTGCCCAATTTGATTGTCTAGACTGACATTGCATCCGTCCCCCTTCCTCACTACTGCCACCTCCCACCTCACCAGCACACCTTTACCTTCCTGGAGGGCTCCAGCTTTGGCTCAGGGTCCACTCTGCCCTGCCTCAGCCTGGTTGACCTGACCATCCATCTGGACTCAACAAACCACAGGCCTGTCCAGCAACCTGGCAATCTCCAACCCACTGAAGGTCTGCTTTCTATGCAAAGTGCTTTAGTTCACAGCACCCCCATGCAGCCCATGCACACTCAAGGCAACACTCATACCTAGCCAGCAGCAAGTCCTGCCACGGACACCCCCAAGCCACTCTGTTCACTCCCTCTCACCCCACTGACTCAGTCACCATCAGCTCTGACCCAACCCGCCACTACTGGGTCCCGTCCTTAAGGAGTCTGACGCAGCTGCTTCTGGCTTTTGGGTTGTCTTGAGAGTTCCCACCAATCCATGTGCATTCCTAAAACAACCACCTCTGCTTGAAACAACTTAAGGAAGTACTTGTTGATCCATTCAGCAGTATCTATTGAGCATTTATTGCATGTAAGACATTGTGTTAGACACCAGGGATATAATAGTGAAAAAAAACCATCAAAATCCCTGCTCTCGTGGGGCATGCGTTTTTGTAGGGGAAGACATAAAACAAACAAGCAAACACGTCATGTTAGATGGCGAGTAATGCCGCGAATGGAAATAAAAACAGGGTCAGGAAGTCAAGATAGTGAAAAGAGATAAGAGTGGCTTAACCTAGGAGAGCAGATTTGATGATGGGAACAAATGAAAAATTTAAGATATTTTTTAAATGCTGACAAGATTTCATTGATTGACTTCAAATGGGTGTGGGGGAAGGCAAAGAAGCAAAGACAACTTTGAGATACTGGACCTGAGTAAGTAGAAAAATAAAATTGCTATTTATTGAAGAATATATATGAAAGGGGAAAGATCAGGAGGTTGGCAGGGGCTTGTATTTAAATGGGGGTGTGCATTAGATGTCCACAAGTACAAGCCAATCAGGGAGGCCAACTTGTGAGGCTAGGGTTCAAATGGCAAGGTCAGGCCAAGGGTGTAACCCACAGTCGCCGGCATCCGGGGCCTGTTGGAAGCCATCCTGCTGGAAGAGACCCTCAGGGGCTGAGTTGAAAGAGAAATAAGAGGCTTTTGAGGTCCTGACAAGATGAATCTACGAGAATGCGAAGTTGAAGCCCAAGAAATAGGAAACAAAAGGAGAGATTGATGACCCAGAAGCCAAGTGAAGAAAGTGTTTCAGGACAGAGGGCGGGTCAGCAGTGTCGGGGCTGCCGTGATGTCCTATAAAGTGGTGCTGAGCTTGCCATCACCCAGAGCAAACGCAGGTCATTGGTGACCTCGACCAAAGCAGTCTCAGTGGAGAGATGGGACAGGATCCTGACAGGGTGAGCCCAAAAGAGAAGGAGAGGACAGAAGGCAGAGAATAGGTAACTCCTGAGTTGCTGTGTTGTGAAGTGGAACATGAAGGGACATGTGAAGGTCAAATGCAGTTTCTGGCGTCCAAAAAAAGGGCTTGATGTTACCAGCAGGAAGATGATCTCTGAACCCCGAGGCTCTCTCTCTGACTTGACAGCCCCTGTGATACCATAGAGTTCCAATGAGCTTGCCACCCACTCTGGGGATGGGTGGAGAGTGAGGACCAAGGCACTGGGGTGCTGTCTCCTCTCCCGCCTTGCCAAGCCTAGCCAGGTTCTGAGAACTTCTATGTGGCTAGAACAGCATGAAAATCCAACTGGAGTAAGACTCTGCAGTTACAACCACTGCCAAGGCAGACCTCACCCCTCGCCACCCTTTGTGATCAGATCAGGGGAAACGGCTCAAAAGACATGTGTAACTGACAAAGTGAAGCCATGTGGGGGGATTGCTATTTGTGGAAAGGAATAATTTTATTATTCTGTGGCTCTACCGGGAGCCCAGTGTGAAGGCAGAGAGGGGGTGTGAAGCAGCGAACACAATCTAAGCTACTCCCTGAAGAATTGACAAAGCAAAAGACCGGCCTTGAAAATTTCTAGCAAATATTTGCAATTGGTGAAAACATGTGCCAATTGTTCTTCCCCCATCCAGGAAAAGGGAAACTGAAACCGTTGCCAGCTTGGACCCCCGAGGTACTAGGCCACTAGCCATCACTAAGTTAGATATTGCATATACATTCTGTTGCTTAATTCCACTACCACTCCTCAAAATCTATGCCAAGGTATAACTTTCCTTGTTTTACATATATGGCTCATAAGGGAAGGGTTGCCAATAATAGGTAAGATGTAGAACTTAAAACAGGCAGGGCTAATGCATTATGTTATTGCATTAATCTACCCAGCAACTCTGTCAGGTAAGTACTGTCATTATCTCCACTTTACCGATGAGAAAATGGAAGCACAAGAGGCTTGCCTCCATCCCCACAGGGAGAGACGGTGACTCAAGGATGACAGTCTATACCATCAGAGCTTGGCTCTGAACCCAGAGTCCCGGCCATGGCCCCAAGTCCTTTCAGCCTCCTGCCGCTGTCCCTGCTTGTCCGTGTTTACCCATAACCTGACCCCGTGAGGGCTGACGGGACGACAGAGTACAGGAGCCTGTGCCCAGAGGCCTTGACCCTGCCTACTGCGGTTCTGAATTCCATCTCCAGGGGGACAACAGGAGGGGCCCTGCCATCCGCAAGGAGCTGAGGAGCCCACCTCCCCCGCCCGTGACTCTGAGTGGGCTTGTCTTTGCTCCATTGTGGGTTCCCCAGGGAGCACCAGGGACCCAGGATGACTCTCCCAGGCAAGAGAAGACTAGCAGAGTGGACTCAACTTGCAGTCCAATAACTTGGGGGGGGGGTGAGGGAGTAAGGGGGAACCCCAGTTGTACCACTCCCTTGGTGCTCTTGGATAAACTGTTCACCTGCTCAGCTTCCCCACCGTCAGGTCTGGATAGCATTGCCTGTCTCTGAGGTGTCCAGATGGGATGAGCTGGTCAGCCCAGCTGTGCTGGGCTCTAGAAGAGACACCACGTGTCAGCCACCTGCCTCTTCCTCGCTCCACTTATATCTAAAGTGAGATTCTTTTTTTTGCGTGCTTCATAAAGCTTCTGTGAGCATGAAATGACACAAATCCAGCCTGACAGATATTAGGCACTCAATAGATGCTAATTAAAATCAAATGCCCTAAAATGACTGAGTTTATGTTGCCACTGTGAGGCCTCAGCCTGTGTGCAGGGATCAGGAGCCCCCGGCGGGAGAGTCCAGCCCATTTGCACGCCCCGACTAATCAGGCCTGTGATCCTGGGGCCTGGCTGTGCGTTGCCTTCTTTCAACATCGACACTGTCCTTCCAACCCTAAGGGAAGCATGCACAGTGAAGCCAGAGTGATCTTTCCAGAAGACAAAACTCACAGTGCCCCTCCTCCAAACTAAAATCTCTTCAATGACTTCCTATGGCCCTCAGGGTCAAGTTCAAGTTCTTGAACATCCAGTACAAGCCCTTTGTGATCTGTCCAGTATCCATTTCCAGTTTCATCCTGTCACTCCCTCCCTCCTTCTTTACAATTCTAAGTACTCTGAGTTTCTTCGGGGGCCTCCAAAGCTGGGCTCACCCCCTGATCATCCACTCCCAGAACATCCCAGTGTCCCTTTCATGTCAGCCATCATGTGCACCAAGCATGGCTTATCTCTACACTCTAAGAACATAAGCTGCTTGAGGGCAGAAGGTTCAAGTCCCTGCCTGCTTTGTTCATTAGTATATTCCCAAAAATCAACATGAAACACATAGTAACAATTGAACAAAAATATATATATTATTGTTCAAGTGAGTGAGAAATGCCACTTTTTCTATATACCTCGCTGTCTTCTTCCATCTGGTAAGCCAACACAGGCTTCTGAGCCCCCGTTCTGCAAATAGAGCAATTCTGACTCCAGTCCAATTTCACAGCATGGGGAAGGGAGGGAAGAGGAAGGGAGGAGGGTTAATCCAGACTAGGTGTTCACAAGGCTAAGTGCCAGAGAGTGTGTACACACACACACACACACACACACACTTGCACCATGGATTCATTTAGAGGCATCCTAATAACTGTACGGCATGCTATATGGCATGCTGTATGGAGCACGCTCTATCTCAGCGTGACATCTCTAATACAATGGTGCATTTCAGTGTGTGTGTTTATGTGAGTAGGTCAACTACTTTTTTTAAAGTCACTCTTAAATGCTTCCATCTTTTCCCCAACGTCTTTTCTATCATGGGTCTCCCCCCTAGCCCCATCAATATCCCTCTCCCCTATTATTCAAAGTAATTCAGCTCTGTTCCCAGACATACATACCCCACTCAATCTCTTTGCTCAGCAAGACAAAAGTCCTGCAGTTAATAACACCTACCCTCTTTAGACGGTAGTTTAGCTATAATCTATTTTACTTAAAGATAATCCCACAGTTCTCACCCAATCTCCAAACCAAGTCATTTATCAAAATAGCTCTTCCAAGCACATCTATCATTTGGTCCAAGAATCTTTCATTCCGGCTACTTGGAGGATGCAATGAAAGATAACACTTCCTCTTTAGAGTAACAAACCCATACATAAAATCCAGGCTGGGTGCCCCCTCAGCAGCCGTGCTTGTGGGTGGTGTGGTTTGCCTGAGTCTGGGCATAGGGAAAAGAAGGTAATTCATGCTGGGTGAGCAACTATGTTTGCCCAGCCTACTCCTTGATGATTTGTGGCACTAATTTCAACCTCACATTGTCTCTAGACTTCACTAAAAAGGCTGAGGGTCAGAAAGGGTAAGAAATGTGTCCATGGTCCAGCAACTAGGGGGCAGAACTAGGATTTGAACACAGATCTGTCTGACTCTGGGTCCATACTCTTCCCACTATCCCAGGATGCCTCCTTTCAGTATATCAGGGATAGACATTGTACTGAGGGGTCTTCAATGTGTATAAGACATTAAGTCACATGTGAAGTGAGATTGAGATCAACTAGGGGAAGTTCTGGATTGAGGCTAGTCAGGAGGCACAGATCACGTATGCTGGAGCTAGGTGGGACCTCAGGTTATTTTGTCTATTTTCCCATATCTATTTTATAGGGAGGAAAATTGAAGTCTTGAAAAGAAAGGTCTCACTCATGCCAAGTGAGAGCAGGTCTCAGGTCTGATAACAGCCTGGCCAAACTCTTGACGACATCCCTCTGCTGCCCTGCAAACCATTTACATCTTGCTTTCATGTTGATTTGCAGGAAAGTTCCCAGCGTCTTGCAGAACTTGAGATTTAAAAAAATGCATCTGTCCCAACCAGAAACAGTTATTGAAAGATCTCTTCCCTGGCAGTCCCCACATTCCCTGTTCCTGATCTCATCACCTGAGAACCAAAACTCTGCCGGAAAAGTTCATCCACTGCAACCTTTGGACAGCCCAGCAGCTGGGGGTCATGGCTGATGCTGTGCGTACTAAGTCTTGTTCCATGTCCTTCCTGGAGATGCACTCCAGGAAGTCCATCTCCAGGCAGGAGTGTGACGCTGCCACTCTGTTTTCCAATGAAAAGGCCTGGAAGTTTCCCCTCCTTGCAGATCTGGGGCAGAGAGGCTGCTCTGGGAGGGCTGCTGTTGGGATGGGGGTCTTTGCTCCTACAAGCTGACTTGGAGCCAGGCCTCTCCACCTCTGGCGCAGTGCGGCATCCTGCGAACCCAAGACTAGATGCAAAAAGATATGCCTTTGGCTCAATATGTAAAAACTCTCCAGCAATAAATTTAAGCAATTCCATTTGGGGCTCTCACAATTTTCTCCACTCAGACAAACTGCTTTTTATTTCAAACGTTCCTGAAGGAAATTGGCCAATTGCTTACTTCAACTGTCAATGCCATTATGCTGAGCCTGGCGGCAAGACACAAATACAACCTGGGGATTTCTCTGAGCTGGATCCTTACAAAGCTGAACAGGGGTCCACCCCAAGGCATCTGTGTATATTGACCCCCTGGGAACTGCTCAGTGGTCCCACAGAAGAGAACAAAACCGGGGCCAGGGCAGGGCTCGGGAGAACTAGGAATAAGGAAACCTAGCACCCAACTTGGCCCTTCTGATTGATTATCACACCCTAAATCCAAGGAGGTGAGATGACCTCCAACCACCCTAGGGTGTCATCAACAGTCAAGGAATCCCAGGCAGGAGGAGGAGGTGGCAGGAAGGGGAGGTGGCGTCGGGGTTGGAGGAGTCTGATATTAACGACAGCAGCTCCGTTTATTAAGCACGTCTGCACGCCAGGTGCTGTGCTGGGCATTTTACATGCACAATGGCAGTAAATCCAAACTCCTCGCCATGTTCCCTGGAACACGGCGGGTACCTGGTCAGTGCTAGACAAGTGCTAGCTGATGCTGTGGTGGCTAACAAGGGGGTCCTAATGAACCCCAAGCCCACCGTTGCTGGCATGGAATAGGCAATAGCTGTAAGTCTCTAAGACACCCTAGCATCAAGATGGATGTGGCAGAAGGTCGATAGAACTATTCCCATTTGGAGCTGGGACCTGATGGCTCAGTGGTGGGCCCCCACCCTGGCTCCCTGGCCCTGAGCAACCCGGCTTCCTTTTGGGGGCCCACATAATCTGGCTCAGAGGCGGTGCATGCCCAGTCCCCCACACCAGGAGGGATGCCTCCCACCTCACCTCGCAGCAGGAGAGGTTTCACCTGACACTTCAGGAAAAAGGGAGAAAGAATTCACTTTTACAGTCAGAGCAGAGTTGTGGTGAGCGGCTCCTGAGTCGGCATTGCCATGACAACAGCTGAAGGCATCCCGGCTGAGAGCTGAGGTCTGCGGCACCCGGTGGCCGGCTCAGGTGAACAGGTTCTGGAACGACTTCTCCACGCCAAGGAGAGGCCAGGCAGGGGCATCACCCATAAACAGGTCTGGCCTGGGGACACAGAAGGTCAGAAGCAGGTCTCCTGTGACCCGTCTCTTTTGAAGCATGAACACACAGGACTTCCACTCCCACTCCCCAGAGGAATACCTGCTGTTTCCAGCCTCCAGAATTCATCTTGGACTGTTGACTCGACCCCCCAGTACCAAACTGGGTCACAGCCAGAAGAATCTGCTGAACGCTGATTATTTCCTGGCACTAGGCGGGCACTGGAGATATCATGATTTTATTTTCAAAGGGCATTCCTGGGTTCCCTAGCAAAACAGAGCTTGAGGCCAACACAATACCAGAGAGTCCATCAATGTCAGCATCCAAGGAAAGAGTGGAGAAGAGCAGATGAAAGGGAGAGAGTTAATCAGATGCCCCGCAATGCATTAGAGACACAGAGACAGACGTCCTCTTTGGGAGCAGATTCTTTTTGCTTAGAGAAGACTGTGATATGCTGGAGGGGGTGGGGTGGGTGGAGCCTCAAGGGCACAGGCCTAAGAAATAGTGGGTGCCTTACTGCCTTCTAAGGAGACAGGGCCTCATTTGCTTTGCTGAGTGAAGTGAGTGAATTGGGGGTTGCTGCACAGTTCTGCACAGGACACTCCTGTCCTGCCACCCCCCTCGTCCCCAAAGAGACTGAACTGACATGCAGAGTGTTGATTTGAAAGGGTGCCAAATGTTCATCCCTCCTGGGGTACCACACCCGACCCTGCTGAGGGTTCTGTACCAAGGCTAGAAGACAAAATGATAGAAGGCGGGCACCTGAAGGGTGACCAGGGACCACGACACTGTCACAAGGGATGAGGCGGCCTGCAGACTCACCTAGCTGCCCAGGGGAACCACGCGGCTTGCAATCGCTCAGACATCAGAGGGGGCCCCGCGGGCGTGCAGTCTGCCCTGTCTGGGCCCAGGAGCACCAACGCTGAAGGAACCAGCCCTGACCAGAGGGGCCTGGCTTTCCAGCAAGGGGGGCTCAGTGCAGCTCCCCAAGCAGCGCTGCCTTCTCTGTCCAGAACCCAGAGGTCAGCCAAGAGGGACTCTGTTCTCCTCGAGGACTGAGGGAGATGCTGTGCAAACAGAAAATCACAGCTAGACACTCTGGTCACGCTTGCTGTCCCGGGCACTGGGAAGCCCAGTAACCTCAGGAAAGCTTCTGGAGTGGGAGGAGATTGTTGCGTGGGGGAAGGAGACAATGGGAAAGGCTAAAACTGGTTGAACAAAAGGACCAGGATGACCAATGGAACAGAGACCTGTAATGCCACAGTACAAGCGAGGAACAAGTCCTGGAGGTGCCGGGTCAGAAAGCACGTCAGTGCGTGGGGAGGGTGACGCTGTAACGAGAGGGAACGAGTGAGCTTGCGAAGGGTCTCGAGTCCCACATATGCCCGGAATTTTATCTTAAAAATGTGGAGACCTTAAATGTCTCCTCCCGCCACTCCTGTTAAGACAACTACTACTGTCAGTGTTATTTGCATGCATGGAGTTCTTTAAATATTGAGTGATCCCTTAACTGTGGGGACACCAGCTCCTGCCAGTGAAAAGCCATTGGAGTTAATTACCCTGAATGGAAAGAGTCTGGGTTATGTCCTCTTAGGGGGTGAATTAAAATTTCAGTTCTACCGCTCACTGAATGAAGAGACCCCAGATCACAAAAGCCTGTTGCATAAGACCAAGAGGGTTAAGAAGGTTCTGGGAGTCAGAGTCCCTGGGAGTAACAGCCTGGTAAAATGTCCGGCCCTTTGTAGGAAATGGCCAGTAGGGTTTCCACATGTCAGAGGCACTTCGGACAGTCAAACAGGCCAAGGCTCCCTCCCCAGCACCTGTGGGCAAAGCCAGGGCACCCGTTATAGGCCTCTAAGTGTGTTAAATGGCTGCGTGGCCGCCCCAGTGTGAGTTCCCTGGGAGCCGGCTAGGACAGGTCAGGTCAGAAGTAACACAGGAAGCCCCATGACCTGTGTCTTCCTCAGCCTCCCAGATGCTGGTGGCCCAGGAGCGCCAAGGCCCGGAGACTGCAGAGTGGGAGCAGCCATCACAGGGCAGGCCCACCTCGGGAGCGCGGGCTTCGTGCAAGAGACAAAGCAACCCAGTTGCTTTCGATGGAAATTATCGGCCAACACCAACACAAGGAGAGGGCATCGGCCACAGCCTGTGTCCTCTTGCATCGATCACCAGGGTGGACATGGAGAAGCCAGTGACCCACTGGTGGCCTGTCCTCCCACTCCCTCCAAAGCTGCTGACCTGTCAGTAACTGGGGTTTCTCTGATAGAAGAGGGTTTATGACGTAAAAAAAGATGCGTGTGCGTATCCAAAGTGGAGCGCAAGGAGGGAGTGGTGGCCTCTCAAGTGACCCAGGCCCTGCAGAACACACCTCCAGGCACCCTCCCAGCTCCCCACCATCTCCACCCTCCCTTGTGATCACTTTCTTAATGACAAGGGGCCTTGTCAGACCGCCTGTGGGTTTGAGTACCACTCACTTTTCATCTCTGTGTTGTTGATTAGGTACAAGATGTCAGGAAAAGGCCAACGTTTTTCTCAAACTGGGATGGTCCTTTGGTGCCTGCTTTCCTGGGCTACTCTGGATGTTTGGGTTCAAGGCTGGCACGATGTCCTGGTGAACCACAGACGACCTGGTGAACTGACCAGTGCAGGCCTGGGGGGAGAGGTTACAGACCAGTGTGTGGAACCAGTTTCTTTCAAAGCACCAGAATGACCTCAAGAAAGAGCATGCAGCCTGCACAGGTAGTGAGCTCCCTGTCCCGGGGAAGGTTAAAGCCGAAGCTGGACAACCACCTGGTGAGGAAGTTGCAGAGGGATGACAGGAGCCTGTAAAGGTCTTTCCCAGCCCTGAGTCTGTGATTCTGTGCCCTCTTACTGCCTCTCTCTATAGGATGGGCTCCTCCTGCTTAAGTTACATGTGCCCAGGCCACCCTGAGCATCCAAGGCTTTGGCAGAAGAGCCTGTACCCAGTGGCCGCAGAAGGCAGCTTCTTCTGTTTTCACGCGTGGGATTCCTCCCCAGAAGCCGGCCACACCTCCCTTGTTCTTCCTGTTCTAAACACAACTAGCATTTAGTCCAAGGAAGAGAGTTTGCGTTTTTTTAGGCTTTGTTATCGACCAAGACATAAATAAAGATGATGTGAGTAAGCAGAAGAGGCAGGGATCCAGGCAATCTGCAGTCTTCCCCCAGGAGTTTACTTCCCGGGGAGATACCCAGGGGGATTGCCCTGGGCTGACCCAATGAGAGGAGAGCGGCCCCGTGTCCCTGTCCTCTCGCCCAGGCAGGCCATCTGGTGAGAAGAGGGGCCTTCAGCAGGTACAGCCCTGCTACCAGCTCAGGAGCTGCCAACTCAGGGGAACCAGGATCCATCCTCTATGGCTTGCGACCATAGGGGAGGCAGACAGTTCCAGAAAGTGTACATCTTCTCAACAGTTGGTTACAAGTGTTTACCTCCTCCATGTTCCTAGTAGGGATTAGCAGTAAAACCCCTAAACTATAAATGCCCTACTTACTGATTCTCAGGGACAGGAAGACAATGTCCCACCGGAAGGCCAGCCTCAGTGGGGAGACTCTCCAGGGGTAGAGTGGCTGCTCAAAGACTCAGATGCCTGCAGCACCAGTGAGGGGGGGTCAGATACCCCACCGTGTACCCATCAAGCCCTTCTCATCTTCGAACTCTTCCATGAGACACTGGCCTCGGGCAGCTGACTATACAGTGTGGCTCCACCCCAGCCATAGGTGACTGGACATGTGACTAAGATGGGTCAGTCCGTTTTTCACTCAAAAATTTGGACACAGCCAGATGTTGAGAGCTGATTCAAGCTGATAGTAATGGGTTGGGCCAGCCAACAGGAGCAACACTTAGATGCCGGTGAGAAAAGCAAATTAGCACTGGGGGTTGGGCCCAGTAAGTCCACGGGGTGATTCTGACTCAAGTTGGAGAAGATTTTTGCTCTAGAGGGAAGGAAATCTGTGAAATCCTACTGCTTAACCCCTCCCTTAACTGGGTTGTTCAATGTTTCTTTGAATTCTGTAAGACACTCAAATATATCTCCAATAAATCAACTATGTTCTTCCTTAAGCTACTTCAAATTGGTTTCTATTACTTGCAACCAAAAGAGCCTCAGCTGCTACACCTGGCTGAGCCTGAGAAGCAGGCACCCCCTCCCCCAATACCTAGGCCATGGCCACCACCTCCCAACGTAGCCCCATGGAGGTAGGTACCCCATTCCCAGCCCACCCGCTCTCCTCCAGTGGGAAGCACTCTTATGCCCCCTCCCCACCACAGTTCTTTACATCTGTCCTTTTATGAACTTGCTTTTTCACTTCACTCTATCTCCCTGGTCCTTTATTACCATCTCGAACTGGAATCTGACGCGTGATTTGAACACCCTGACTTCTCCTTGAATCAACGCTATACAAGCTCCTCCCAGAGGAGCTCCATTCTCCAAAGACAGGCATCCCCACACTCTCCCAGAAATGCATTGCTCCTCCATTTCCTTTAGAGGTTGGAAGCTCCTCAGAGGGTCACACAATTACTAAGGGACACAGTCAGCCATCAAGCCGTCTGTGTGACTACAAAGCTCACGTTCATTCCAGGACCTCACTGCTCTTCATCTGCAAACTGCGTCCTCAGTCCTCCTTCCTTCCCCTGAATGAAGAGTAGTGACTGAACCAAGAGTCTCCCCATCCTCATCTCCTCCCCAACCTGAAGGTCATGCTCTGTAAAGCACAGATCTCACCCTTCAGTTCCCAGCCTCTGTTACGGGTGTGCGTGTGTGCACACGTGTATGATGCACCTGCATTCATGTAGGCATGTGTGCATGTGTGTGCTAACGGTGGGTGCAGCTCCAGAGAGCTGGGTGTAAGTCCATCTGTTTGCAAGTCCAAAGGAGCTAGTGAAGGTTAAGCTTGTAATCCCTAGGTACATTTCCACCAGACGAGTCCACTGGTGCTTCACATAATCTGTTTTGTTCTGAGATATGTTCTTTTTATTTTTTCCAAACTATCCCGGGTTCTCCCATCTGAAATTCTGTTGAGACAGGCAAACCCCTCCTTCAAAGTCTCTGCAAGAGAAGTCGTTAGCAGACACGGTGTCAGCGTCACTTTGACCTGAGTGGATGTCGGCCCCTGAGCCTGGGGAAGCACGCGTGGCTACAACAGGCTAAAGGATGGCAATTCCTTTAGGTGCCCAGGCTCCTGGCGCTCCCCGCAAAACTCATGCTAGACCAGGGAGCCTCGTTGGTGTTGCTCCTCTCTAACCACATGCTCAAGGTTTTTTGACTTTTTTGATTTTTATCAGTTCCTTCTCATCCTGTTTTACTGATTCTTGTCAAGGGCACGAGTACAGCATTTTTTAAACGTTGCCTGATTCGCTCTTGGTCCTTTACGATCAGTGCGCTGTCAAAACTATATCGCATTTTCACTTGCAACATCCATTTTCTTACCACTTTCAATTTCTGAAATTATTATTCCACTTCGGTTTCCAGCATAACCATATGCCTCTCCTCACTAGCATTTTCAACATGCTCGTTCACTGCTTCTACGCTTATTGGTCATGATGATAACAATGTTTGTAAAATACCTTCAGTCTAAGCACAAACAGGGTAAACAAGGCCTTAACAAATCAAGTGGTAACCGCTATCGCCATCTATGGGTGGCAAGAAGAATTGAGGGGCTTTTGCTGTGGAGCAGAGGTGAGCAGATTTTATTTGTAAATAAAGTTTTATTTGAACACAACCATGGTCATTCACTGATTATTAATTGTCAGTTTTCAAGCTATAATGGCAGAGTTGAATAGATGTGACAAATCATACGAGCCTCAAAACCTAAAGTATTTATGATCTGGACCATTGCAGAAAAAGTCTGCCAAGCCTTGCTCTGAAGTGCTTGTGGAAATTAGTGAATTTGAAGTTTGCAAATAGAATGATACACATTGAGTCTGCGCATAACTCAGAGAGAGGGCCCTCCTGAAGCTCAAGAGCCTTTGAGAGAACTCATCCAAAGTAAAGAAGGCACCAAATCCAAATTGCTTGACCCACCCAGTCAGAAAGCCTCAGTCAAAGCACAGAGGGCTTTTCTCATCACTAGCTATGGCTGTGCCTCCGACTCGTTGTGAGCTAATTTCTATGGATGCATGTCTGGATCTTGGAGAGAAGGGTGCGTATCTAATTCAGTCTGGTCTAAATAATGCTGGGTAACACGCCCACTTGAAATTTAGCAACACGCAGCCACAAGCATTTATTCCTCACTCTAGCATCTATAGGCCAAATAGAGAAACTCTGCCTCAAGCCACAGGTCTGCTGTGTAGGGCTCTGCCCCTGTGTCTCTTATACTTCCAGGACAGTGGTCTGGCAAGAGGCTGTGTGCTCCTCCTAGCAATGGCAAAACTCAAGAAGCCAAGACCAACTGCACAAGCACATTTCAAGCCTTGGCTTGTTTTACATCCACAAATAGCCCTTTAGCCAAAACAAGTCATGGGGCCAAGCCCAACATTAGTGATTGGGAAATACAATCCTCTCATAGAACTACAGGGGAAGGAGATGAATATTTGCTGAACGATCAGATACCTAAGTAATGACTGGGAGGACTGTTTCATCAAACTCTGGAGGACTTTGGGATGTCTCCAGGACAGGGCGGCACAAAGGGAAGAGAGGCTTTCTCTTCTTCTCTCCATCACACAGACCACCCTTCGGCTCTGGCGGTCAGAAATGTGTCCTCTGACAGTGGGAGCAGTAACAGAGCCCAGAGAAGCCACCGTGCCTGGTGGACACTGCTGGGCCTGGCAGACTGGAAGCAGGACTCAACAGGTTGCCCAGGAGTGGAGAGGGAGAGGCTCAGAGGCGGCAGGGCTGCCATGGCGCCCCATGTTTCCAGCCCCTGCAGAGAAGTCATGGGGTGTGGGTGCGGCCAGGCCCAGTGGAGCAGCAGCAGCCCCTAGAGGAGAACGCGGTGCTTGGTGAAACAGCAACATCCTAGTCCTGAAATACCAGGGACACGGCTGGGACTCGCAGGACACCAAGAAAAGACTTTTCACAGGGGGCAAAAGTGGGGCACAGGCAGTGAAATCTATGTCAGCTTATTGAAAACTGCAGGCCAGTAGATCATGGGGAAATGTGATTATACAAACTAGAAGTGCAGACTTCAAGCCCCAAGGCCCTGAGAGCAGAGAACAGATTCCCTTAAATACACACAAACACACACCCACACAGCGCTCTTAGGTCTCACCCATTAGAAAGAAGCAGGAGCATTAACCTCTCACAGAGAGCATTTCCTTCCTTCCATTGACTCATCAGAGGTAGACTCCTACCTATCCTAACCCAGACAGGCCAGTGCACTGTAGCTAACCCTGTGCCCCGGGGGTAGAGCAGCCTCAATTCTGGAGTCTCTGGGGAAGAACATTGGCACTTCTCTTTGTGGGGAAGCTCCTCCCTGCTCCCCATCTGTCCAGCCCCACCAGGGCCTGTGCCTGGTGGTCATTAAGCAGTAAGTGCAGTCCTAATGGTAGCTAATGGCGAGCTTAAGTACTCCTTACCTGGAGGAACTCCTGGGGTTGACTCACTTTCATGTATTGAGTGGCCCTGTGGACCCAAAAACCACTCTTCCTAATGAGAAGATCGACTAAACATTGAGTTGGAGCCCAGGAAATGGCTGGGGAGAGAAAGAGAGCCCTGCCAAGGGGCAGTGTGAGAGCACATGCGCCTGTGCAGCTTCCCTGGGGCTCCAGTTGCATGAGCTACACTGCAAGGGCTGGATAGTTAAGGTACTGTCAGTAGTTAATACTTAAGTCTTCCAGGCCAGCCTTGACCTTCCTCTGCTCCACCTCCCTCGGTGTTACTGTGACAACACCCTGGAGAGCAGGCTTACCCAGAAATGCCTCCGAAATCCATGTCACCTGCCCTCCAACTCTCTCCCACCTGCCTTCCTTCAACATTTTCTATCCCAGTAATGATCAACAATTCTTCTAAGTATTTAAGCCAGAAACCTCAAAATTACCCTAATTACCTTTCTCTTCCCCAGCCTCTATATTAACCTGTCATCAAACTCTACTGATTCTTCCCTCTAAATGTCTATTAAATCTGCCTACTCCGCTCCATCTTCCTTGTCCAACTCCCTATCACCTCTTGCTTAGACTACTTCAGTGGTCCTCAATGGTGGAGGTGTATCTATCAGTATATCTCAAATATTGTACCCAGACTCAGCACAAGACAAGAGCTCAGAAAAATCTTACTGAATGATTGAGTGAGTGAATGAATGAATAAAAGTGACAAAGAGTCTTCATGAAGGATTGCTCTCAGCTTACCTTCCACTCCTCAGGGCTAGCTGTATTCAACTGAATACTGTATTCACTTCGCTACTCTGAACCCATTTCCCTACCTGTTAAACAGAGATAGTCTAGTCCCAAGTATAAGGAACATCTAAGCCAAGACTTCTGTGATAATCTTGGCCTTATCCTTGTCTTTAACTCATGGCTACAAAACGGCAGCTGTACCTCCAACATCAGCCCACGTTCCAAGTGAAAAGCAGAGGAAGTCCCAAGGGCAAAGAACAAAGGAGTGCATGTTGACTGAATCGGTCCCCTTTAAAGAACGCCATCAACTTCCAATTTGGCTGAAAAAGTAAAACCTCAGACCAGTTATCTGTCAGGCAGTGTTCTTGGTTGCAATACTGGAAATTTCTCTGGCTATATTAACTTTTTAAAAATAATTTATTGTAGTGATATTGAGGTTCTCAAAATTATTAGGCAACTAGGGCCATGACTGGAAAATAAGCAAGAACCAAGGACCCAACACAGGAACCAAGCTGGCCAGATGCTGTGGCCACTACAGCAGGACACCCCTGCTGCTGGACACAACTGCCACCTCCTCTAGGCCCACAATGGCCACCACAAATAAATTCCCAACTGTGCTTTTTTTTTTTTCCATTATTTGCTTCAGATTCACAGTTCTGGGCAGAGTGACCAACACACCAAGCCCATTGCATCAATAAGGGTTTTTTGCAATGAATCCATTGTTTTACTTCTTGGCCAAAGTGTCCCCTGGTTAGAGGCATTATTGTGTAAGATACTATGGGGGTAAATAAGGAATTCTCTAGGTCCAGAAGTGATGGTTCTGGAAGAAATGCTTTGGGCAGGAAGGTCAAGTCCATCCTTGCAGTGCAACCTACTCAGCCATGCTGACTGATAGACCATGGGGAGCTTCGCTTTCACCAAAGTATTAGGAAATGCAATAACCAGAGAGCAGCAGAGTTCATGGAAGTTACTGGTCTTACAGTCTCTCTTGGAGCTACTCAACTGTCCTTAGAGTGTCAAAGCAGCTATTAGCAACACACAACAAATAAGCATAGCTGTGCTTCAGTAAAAAATACTTATGGACACTGCAATTGGAATTTCATATAATTTTCACGTCTCACAAAATATTCTTCTTCTCTTGAAATTTTCAACTATTTAAGGATGCAAAAAATGCTCTTAGCTCCAGGTCATACGCAAACACGCAGGAGGCTGGATGTGACCGGTGGGTGCAGTTTGCTACCCACAGAATAGACAATCGATGCCACTCCAGTGCTAGAGCTGGGACACCCATGTCAATGAATTTGGCCTGAAGAAACTGCAAACCTTATTCTCCTCCTCTGCTAACCTCCTGCCCATGCATCCCAGTAGCTACTGGGTACACAGAGCAGGATGGGGAAAGATGGAGCTTAAACCTATGGGGCAGGGGTGGCATATGGAAGTTTCCATGACACTCAAGGCACAGGCAGGAAGAGGGAGAACTCCCTCCTTCAGCTTAGAGGAGGCCTGGTCTTGCAGAAGAAGGGGATTGGGATTGCAATATTTAAATGTGAAATCTCTGCCACAGGGTTGTTTTTTTCCATCAAGAGTCAGTTGTTTGCTTGTTGTCATGTGGACACACACAGACAAGATCTGCAAGCGCTTGCTGTGACTGCAGAGTAAAGAGAGATAGCCCCCCATGTGCCCAGGGAGTGTCCACAGGACTCGTCTCCCTGCTGAACCCCCAGACCATCAGCACTGCTGGCAACGGAGACTTCAGACACAGTCATCAGCAGAGATGCATGCAAAGCGTGTGCAAACCTTCCTCGTGTCCTGCCTCGACTGAAGGGGCACGCCAGCATTCAGCACAAGGCAAAACACCAACTGTCCCTGCACACTGGGGACACCACACTGCCCTGAGCACTCAGCAAAGCCACAGTCACGCAGTCAATGACAGTGTGTTCACGACAAGGCTCCCCGACGGCCTCGAGGTTACTGTTGGGCCAGGACCGCTCCGGGAAACACCAGCTGTCATGAAGCTGGTGTGCACACCCCCCCCCACACAGCACACCACCCCCGCTGTCACAGATGCACACCCCACAGAAGTGCCCAGAGAGCACCCCAGAAGCAACACTACACACACTCTCAGACACAAATCCAGACAGCGGATCTTTCATCCTCTGGGGCTGCAAAAAAGACTTCAAAACTACTTAGAAAGTCCAGCGGTCCTGTGTGGGAGGCAAGTCAGGGGCTGGGTGAGGGGAGGAAGCTTGACACCGGGCAGAAATGGAGGAAAGGAAGGGAGGGTCATCCCAGAGTGTCACATGCCAGGCACGGAGTGGCTGACATCGCAGAAGCTAGGAAATGGAGATGGAGCATCTTACACTGTCCGCTCAGTGAGAAGGCTATCTGAAGTGAATTCCGGGGGAGGGAGGGAGAAAGAGTTGGGGGAGTCTTTGTCCTCAGATGGACTGAGAACACCCTCTCTGTAATGAAGACAACCTGGGGCTAGAGACACCCCGCCAGGGTCCTAGCTGCACTGATGAGCTACTTGACCTTGGTAAGCCGCTTCCGTTTCCCCAGTTTATAACTGAGCTACAGTTGCCCAGATTTATAAATAGGGTGTCTGCAAGAGTTCAAGGAGACGACCCTATCGGAAGTGCCTCGGGTGATGCCTCGCAGGGAACAGACCGTCTACAAATGCCGCTTCTCTCTTCCTCCTTCCCGCGGAGGGAGAGAAACATGCGCCTCCCTCCCTTGGACTCACCGAGCCCCGTCTCCCACACCCAGTCACCACCTCCCTGCCATTCCATCATAATTTCATTTCTGTTCCTAAATTGATTCATCCCGGGATACTGGACCTTCTTGTGCCCCTGGTATTTGGATTCTGTCTAATTTTCGGCCCGAACACTGGAATTTCATTTTCTGTCTGCAGACAGTGAGCCTCTTTGACCGACCCTGCTTCCTGACTCAAGTCCATTCTGCCTTTTTCCTAGTGGTCCCTCCCTCTCCTTCCCTGCCTCTTCCCTTCCTTTCTTCCTGCCTGCCTTCCTTCCTGGCTAAAACGGCTCTAGAGGATCTGCAGGGTGTCCAGTAGCACGCGAGGCAGGAAGCCTAATGGTTCATCTGAGATGCAAGACAAATGTGTTCCTTGATCTCAAGGCCCTTCCGTCAGGTAGGAGAGACGGATGATGAACAAACTCTAACAGGATGTAATGGAAGTGTTAGCCAGGGCACCAAGAGACATTAGCTCTCATATTTCAAAGGAGGTGCTAGACCATATGCAGAATTTACAAAAGAGGTTGTCAAAACCAGTTTCACACCAAGTGTACGTATAGGTCAAGAGTTGGACTTGAGGAAAATATTTTTGGGGGAATGTCCTGGGATGAGCTGTGCTGTGCACCCCACCCCCACCCGGGGAGCAGTGGGCGGCCATGGCACCCACTGCTACTGTTCCTGGCATCTGGGTTTTCCCTGGCACTGGACTTGAGATTAGAGGTGACCACATAACTTGGTTTGGCCAGTGAGTTTCATAGCAGTGCACTAGCCTCCTGCCCCCTCTTCCCTTTCTGTTACAATGGCCGAAAACATTTTTATTATTATTAAGCTCCATTAAAGTTATTTAAGCCATCAATATCTATGCCAAGTGCAGAAAAGAGAAAATATCGACAATATCCACTGAACTTTTAGCTCCTAGTTAAGGTCAAAATTATTTCCTCGTATGAAACAAAGGTTCACTACAAATAACCTTTTTCCCCATGCAATGTTTTTTTAACTGTGGTAAATTATACATAACATAAAATTTCCCACATGAGCCATTTCTGAGTGTGCGGCTCAGAGACACTAAGTCCGCTCAGGTGGCTGCGCCTCCATCACCACCACCCACTCCAGAAAGTGTCTGTGGAAGCGGTTTTGAGATATCGATGCCGAGGGGCAGGCAGCCCGGCTGCTGAGCCAGCACTGGGAAGACAGCTGCCCGAGGGGTGTCTGGATCCACAGGGGCCTCAGAGTCAGAAATGAACTTGTGTGGTTTTAAGCCACTTTGGGTGGACACTGTTTGTGAATTCAGCATAGCTATCCCAGCCTCATTATGCTTAGAAGCTAACTCCTAACCCCAGGGCGACGAGAGAGTGGTTTTTAGAGACCACTTAGAGAACGTAAATGGGACCCCTGTAGTTTCACTTGAGAAATCCAAATGTCAAGAGGCTGGCTGCCACAGCCTGTCGAGCAGAGGAGAGGGCTACAGTTTAGGAAGTAACTTATTTCTAGAGTTTGCCAGAGCAAAGGAATGACAGTTTTAACCAGAATCTGATATGAGCCAAGTGCAAGAAAGAGCCAGTGTGATGGGATTTTGGAACCTGTCGATGAGAAAAAACAGAACACTCTGGGAAACAAGATGGAGGTTCCTAAAAACTAAAAATAGATCTACTATATGATCCAGTAAATCCACTTTTGAATATATACCAAAAGGAAATGAAAACAGGATATTGAAAAGAGAAGTCCATGCCCGTGTTTATTGCAGCATTATTCACAACCAGGATAAGAAACAATTCAAGAGGCCATCAACAGATGAATGGATATATGGATTTCTATATAATGAAATGTTACATCTATGTATTATAATATAGTGGAATATTATTCAGCCATGAGAAAGGATATCCTGCCACTTATGATAATATAGATGGCCTCGAGGACATTGTAAGTCAGAGAGAGAAACACAAATGCCAGATGATATCACTTATTTGTGGGCTCTAAAACAACCAAAACAGGGTGTAAAATAGTGGTTACCAGGAATCTGGGGGTAAGAGATAAGAGATGTCGTTTAAGGGGGTGCAAACTTGCAACATGTGATGAATAAGTCCTGCAGACCTAGTGCACAGTATAGTGAATAGACAACAATATTGCATTATAATCGTCAAACTTCTTAGGAGCCTAGAAAATAATTATTCCAACCACTAAAGAGAAATGATAATTATATGACGTGATAGAGGTGCTAATTATCACTACAACGGCAATCATACCATAATATATAAATGCAGCAAATCAACCTGTCATACACCTGAAATTTACACAATTTACACAATGTTATATGTCAAATATATTTCAATTTAAAATAATAACAGCAACAACAACAGTAACAATTTAAGAGAGAGAAACCTGAGATGCGGTTGGATTCCCAGGGAAAAGCACATAGCCAAAATAGAGATGTACACGCTATAGACCAGGGGCTGCAGGTGAAAGATCCCCAGTGATGGGGTGGGCATCTCTGAAGTCCCACAAAAGTGATCCTGACAAAACAAGTTCACTTTTAACGCCAAGTCCAAAGAGTGTTGAAGCTGGTCACCCCCATGGTAACAGGCAGAGAAGACTTACTTCTGCTAGGGCTCCTCCACTCCATTCTGGAGATATAAACATGGCGAGAAAAGGGGAAGGGGAGAGAAGTAAGAAAAAAGGAAGAACACAATCATGTCTGCTTACCCCAATAGCTTCTAGCCCTCAGCAAGTGTGAGTGGAGGAGAACACCCCACCTTTAAGGCAAGATTGTGGGATGCATACTCTATAATTACTGAATTAGAAATATAGTTGAAACCTAAAGAATGCACAGGACCTTTTTATTACCTAATAACAACGATAGATGTCAAAAGCCCAGCTGAGTTTTTATCCAGAGGCAAGAGAAGAACTCATCAGTCCCACAGAAGGGATTTAAACTGGGGCAGTGAAAGACAAAAATATCATTGTTTTATGATTACCTCCTTCAAGTCATGCTTATTCAACATAATGATGCAAATAAATCTACAGATATTTTCCAAGATCAGCAAAGTCAGATAAAAAAAATTGACAGGGATGTTATGCTAAAGAAACAATTTGTGAATCAAAATCCAACTTGCGTCTATCCTAGCTGGGAGGGTCTGGATCACCCTATTCCAATAACCTTGATCCTCTCGTTTCCGATGACTTTTTTGTGGTAAGCACAGAGGTAGATTATTCAGGATGCCTCAACTTCATGCTATTCAGCTTTTAAAATATAGAATTAAATCCTGTTGCTCTAATGTCACATGTGCTAAGTGTAACGGAAAACGGAAATGGCCAGTTGGCTCTCAGACTCTAGTCCCACCTTCTATTGAGCATCCCTGCTCAAAGTGACTGGAATGACTGGAAATATTATCTTTCTTTAAAAAACTTACATAATCCAGACTTCCTTGAAAATTGGGTTCTGGGTAAAAAAAAAAGATACAAGTAGATGAGATTTTTGCAGACAATTATGAAGTAGAGACCATCTTCCTGCTGACAGGCAAGAGAGTAGAGACAGCAGGAAGTCTTTGTTGAACTCTGTGTTTCAATGTCTAGGGTGATAGTGGCAGTAGAGTCCTGAGACCTGGGTCGCCTAGCTGTGTACTTTGTCCTTGGTGGTTTCAGGGTCAACCCCCCGATCTCCCACACTCAATGTCATAGGCAACTGTTCTCCTGATAGGTCCCTTCTATTGGGAGCCATTCCTGGAAGCCCAGCTCAGTCTTTCATCCAATCCTTCCAACAATTTTGGAAGCACTTAATTCTTTGTAATAAATAAATCTCTTTCTTCTTCAACTATCCAGAGTTTCCATTTCCAGCCTTGAACCCTGACTGATGCACAAAACCACCTTCTGATTGTAAACTAACTCCTCATTTGGCATGGCCACAAAGAAAGAATACTTTCTTTGAACACACAAGGAAACATTCCCCTGGTAATATTTCTTGATGAGGTTCATGTTATACATCAAACATTTAGGAAGTTCTTTGACATAAGTCAATATTCCTGAGTTTGAGCAATTCTAGGAGGTAGAAACTAATTCTATATGTAAGTCTTGGCAGAAGCCTTAGCACAGGTGAATTTACCCTGTAACATGCCACTTTGTAAGCCCTTGGGGAACTAGGACCGCTAACTTTTTCTGGTGGTACCTCAATGTTCAAATAACCCACGAGTTCTTGGTGCCTTCCATGTCCACTTTAGGTAAGTCCAGCCCTACAGGGTTCTACAACCTTTGGAGAAGATCTGGATACCTGACCATGTTCTCTGTCCCCCGTCCTGCTCCTGCTGCAGGATTCACAGTGAGTGGCTCATCAACAAACCCTAGAAAAGCCTAGTTTAGAGGCATTTCCACCCCAGCAAAATGCACCTAAATCGTGCTTCCCTCAACCACAGCAGGGAGTCATGCCTCAAAGTCAGAGAGTTGGCAGAGGCCACCGTGATAATTTTCTTTTAATCCTTCCTTTGCGGTCTTCCACTTGAGCTACCTGGACAGTAGGTAATTTTGAAGGCAGAATCTGTCCTGTTTATCTTTACATCCCAACACCCAGCTCTGGATTATATGGGGAACGGATGCATAATGGTGATTTTTTGAATGAATGAATGACATTTCTATCTGTCTCATTTCTTTTCACTCTCCTCTTGTACATTACATACCAGCTGCACAGGATGATCTCCCTTACCCTCTGCCTTCACATATTCTTTTCTCTCGATACTATGTACATATCCTTCTTCAAGTCACCACTTATACCTCCTTTTTTCAAGAACCGTCCCTGCCTCCTTTAACTAGTTTTTCTAATAGGACCATTCTCACAGCTCCCTGTCCTTCCTCCTTCAGTACACATCACCTCTGAGCATAGTTATTTGTTCTACACTCCCTGCTATATGGTAATGGGCAAGGAGGCAGCAGACCACAGATTCTGTGAATATTTGTTGAGTGGATGATTTCTCTTTAAAATGCACACATTAGGAATTAAGACCTTTCTCCCAAGAATTCTATAACCATGGATCACTGAAACTTCAATCTTTCTGCCCTTCTAGAAGACAGTTCACCCTGTCCCTGATCTTCCACATCTTTGTTATGCTTAACTCACCCATGAGGTCCCACTGGTCTCTTGGGGACTGATTTTTGTGTTATTTTCTATGCTGTGTTTAGTAGAGTGAACTGTTCTTATCCTTTCCCAATTTTTCTTTCATTGTGCCATTTTTTGTCTTATTCCTTTTGTTATGTTTTCTCCTGTTTTCTTCATCGCCATTTTAAAAAAAGTTCCATTGTAAGAAGGCATAGCTCTAAGCAGTTGACTGACCTCATATGAGGAACACTAAATGTCACTTTCCATCTCCTCCCCAACTCTCCTCACCAGCTAGCAAAACAGCTATTTCCTGTATCCAAAGGAAACCTCTGGTCCAGTCCTGGGAGAGGCCCTAGTCTGTAAAAAGTTTTCACTAAAATAGTGAAAAGTTTCCCACCAAAACTCACCACATATGATCACAAAGAACACTCAAAGACCATCAGAGAGTAAGTCCAGTTTCCAAAATAATGCTATTGCTTCTGCATCCGTCTGTGTTTCTCAGAGACAAGTTCAGAAGTTTTCATCTCTAAAGTGTCATAAAATTCCTAAAAACTGAATAAATAACAAAAAAAGAATGAATGAGCAAATGATCGAGAGGATGAATGCATGAATGGGTGGAAAGATATATGGTAGATGAGTGTTCTACTGAAAACTACATAAATAAGAGAAATGAATGAATTGGTGAGTGAATTAATGAGTAAATAAATGGATGAATAAATAGATAGGTAGATGCAATGGGCAAAGGGATGGACGAGTAAATGGAGGAGTGAGTGGGAAAGTGAACAGTGAGTGGGTAGTTGAGTGATTGAATGAGTGAAGAGATGAATGAACAAATAAGTGAATCAATAAATGAGTTTGAGTGAGTGCTATAACTCAGGTGTAACTAGGTATGAGTTCCTGGCGGGAACCATAAACCAGGCATTTCCAGAAAATGGAGCTGTAGTCTTAAAACACAATAAAGAAAATAGAAACAAAAGCCAGTGGTGATAATACAGTGCTTATTAAGCACTATCCAGGATTAATATTTGCCTGGACAAGTCTTTCGTGTGGCCTCAGCCTCACCCACCGACGGTCACTGGAGCAGTGGATGTCCTGAAAAGGACAGACTGCGAGGTGGGGGAGGGGTGTTGGGGTGTCCGCTTGATCAGGACAGTGGCTCATTACACTCATTGTGCTTTAGCGTCACCTGGAGACTTCCAGGTGGAGGTTTCAAAAACATTATAATGCTTGGCCCCCACCCCCAAAGATTCTGGTGCACCTGGATTGAGGACAGAGGGGGCAGGTGGGAGGCAGGGGAAGGAAGACACTACCTTCTTTCTTTGTTTTTTTAAGGATTCAAATTTGCAGCCAGCATTGAGGACTTCTGGTCCTGTGGGAAAATGAAATTTCAGTGTGATCGCTTAGACACCATCATTTAGAAATCCTTATCCAGTGACACAGCCATAATGTCAGGGAAAAAATTAGCCTTTCTGCTGTTGTTTTTTTTTTTTTTAACCAAGTAATATGTGAGATTTTCGTCCCTCATTCTACAAGCCATTTTTCATTGCCAGTCCTACCCACACCCTCTGAGAGAAGCAACTTCACCACAAGATTCCTCGCCCTCACCCGCCTCTTGGCAGGTTCATGGGGTTGACAGTTGTTACAGGTACAAGTTTTAGGACAGAGCTCAGAGAGGGCCCAGGTAGGGCTCAAGAATGAAGCACAGTTCGAAGGAGGAAGCCACAGGGGCAGAGAAGCTCCAAGATGTCAAAAATTCACACTATCTGCTCATTAAATTTTTTTTTACATTTTGATGTAGTCACTTTCTACAGTAGCATTGAAATGCTCAGCACAAAATGTCTCATCTGTCAAAATGTCTTGCTTCTGAGACAAGGTGGCAGATGAACTTTGTGATTCAAGGAAACAGCAAGACTTCTGGTGACCACCTGGCCTAAGGTAGGCAAGAAATCAGGCGGAGAGTCAATCACTTGGGAAATAAATAGGTGTTCTTGGTGCCTGGGAACCAGAGGCCTGAAGCTTCTCCGCTTCAATGGAAGGGCTTAAGCTTGGACCTCTGGATAATTTCAACACTGTTTTCTGTTTCTTTCTGGTCTGGGTTCCCTTTGTTTCCAAGGAAGTTCTTTTTTAGAAAGTTATTCCACTGTCTTCACCTTGCCAAAGAGATGGAAGGAAAAGGTTTAGAGGAAAATGAGAAAACAGAAAATCTCTAGATCTCCTGAAAAGAACAATAGGGCCCATGCAGGGTGGAGTGGAACATAAGAAACTGCTCACCGACCCCAGGCACTTGTCCCAAGGGAAGGTAGAGAATGGGGAGGGGAGGAATCTTGGAACTTGAAATTTGCAGGCGGTAAATTCAGGCTCACCAACAGGAAGTGCCCCTTCTCACAGCAGAGAGCGTATTTCCAGAAGCCATCCTCCCAAGAGGAGACGCAGGTGGAAACACAAAGAGGACCCCCCAAGCCTGCAGATGTAGGGCAAGTTACTAAGAGAAGAGAGGGTTATTGCGTGGAAGTCTTTCCTCTTTGTGTCCTGGGCTAAGACCCAAGCCCGTAGGTGCATGAAGAGGACCTAGTGATCTAATGATCGTGTGTTTGCTCTGGGGCTAACAATTGCCTAGGAAACAAAGTTCCCTCTTTCTTCCTTCTTTCTTCCTACTTATAAGTGCCAGTGACAGACTCCATCTGTTAAACACCTTTTATTTTCCAGGCACTATTACTTTACACTGACTGTTTAATTTAAATCAAGCATCCGTTCTGCTTTGAGCACTTCTTATGCTCACCACTCTATGAGGTTCTGTGGGTAGCAGAGAATTGAAAGACTCCATCTAGGTTTTCAAGGAGTCTGTGATACATTTGAGAAAGCAGAAGAAATATGCATAATTTATTCAACAATTGACGGATATAGGAAAGCACTACACATGATTGACAGATGCAGGAACCCACTGCGTGTCTGAGATGTATATGATAAGCGACCAGCAGGGGCTGCGGACTGAGCAATCGTGTGTTTAATGGAGTCAGAGTAACGTGGCTAAGAGGAAGCCCTGCTCCAGACGCCTGACTCAAGTCCCAGCTGCTCCATTTACTCGCTGGAGTTGGGTAAGCTAACGCCATCTCTCTGAAGCTTGGCTTCTTTCTCTGTGACATGTGGAAAACAATACTTTCCTCGAGGATTTGTTGAGAGATTTGAATGAATCATTGTATCCAAAGCACTTAGAACAATGCCCAGAACAAAATACCGGCTCAATAAATGTTCAGCATCACTGTTTTTGTTCTGGCAAGGGCCGTCACAGGGAGCCGATGAGCCAAGAGTAGACCAAGAACTTCCTCCACTGCCTGGCGTGGTCAAGGTGAGATGCAGACAAGTCTAACTTGCAAAGCCGCAGAAGCTCTGCACCCCCAGCCTGCTCTCAGACCTCGCCTGGTGCCCCCTCCCTGCCCCCGGCGCCCCAGACCGGTGCCCTGCTCTCTCTGCTGTTCCTTGAGCACCACCAGCACTTTGCCACCTCCGAGTTTCACCGGAGATCCCCCGCCTGGAGTGTCGCTCCGCCCCCGTTCTTCACATGACTGGCTCTGCCTCATCCCACCAGTCTAGCTTAAATGTCACTTCCTCGGAAAGGGTTTCTGTTGCCATCTGTATCCATCAGGGTCCTGGCGGGAAACAATAGCACCCTCACAAGAGGATAATTCAAAGAGGGCGACTAGCAGGACTACTTCCACAGGCGTGGAGCAAGGCTTGGGGGAGACGGAGGAGCAGGACAGGCACGCAGCCAGCCCAGGCGCTCCCGCATGAAGTTAAGAGAACACCCAACCGCGTCCTCTTTTCTTATTTCTTGCTGGGCCTTCCCTTTGACTGAACCTACTAGAAAACAGGGACTCACAGATGCCATCCATCCAGGTAGCCTACCAGGGCAGAGAGTGGGGTGCAGAAGGGAAAAGGAAGGGTCTAGAGGAGGGAAAGAATAACACCTGGTGTCCAACCTAAGAGCCAGTGCCCTCTTACCCTCACAGTCAGGAACGTGTTCTTTTTACATGTTGTGTTTAGGATCCATCTCCATGAGCAGCAGGACCAAGTTTGCTTTGCTCCCAAACTCCTAGTACATCACTGGGGACGCAAGATATAACTGTAAATGTTTGAGACCAATGAGTGAGTGAATAAAGTTGTTGTCCAAAAAGTGATCACCAAAAGTCCCAACTATATTGTCTAAAGATGGGCTGCCATCTCTAGTTTGGCCCAGACCAGTAGCCAAGAAGGTCAGTATGCAAGAGTTGCAGTTAGGTGAACAAAGATCCCCTTGGGTTCCAGGTGACTTCTCCATTTTGAACAGGACCTGAGTCAACAGCTGAGAAAAGAAATGGCGTCCAGCCCCGCGAGGGGGACTGCAAAGAGCCAGGCGGGCCCCAGCTGGGGGCCAAGCCCACGTGGGAACTGAGATGCCCTGGAAAAGAACCAAAGACAACCCTGTGTCATGACCCTAGCCAGCCAGCTTTCCTCCAGCCTCCTCCAGCCAGTGGGATTTTTCTAAATTATAAATCCAATCATGTTATTTCCCTGCTGCAACACTCCCACTCGCTTTCTCAACAAGCATTTATTGCATGTCTATGTCGTACAAGGCCAATCTTAATAGCACATTTTATAAGTCCCTCATATCCTGGACCCTGCCTGCCAATCCAGCCTCATGTGTCCGTACGTGCGCGTGCGCACGCACACACACACACACACACACACACACACACACACACACTCCACACAGCTTTCCAATACACTTTTCCTCTTTCCCGTCTGTTTCTTTTCCCATGCAATTCCCTCAACTGAAACATCTTCACCTGGCGAAATTTTTCTTCTTCAAATCTCAGCTTAGCCATTATGTCCTCTAGGAAGCCATCCCTGACTTTCCCAGGTTATCTCAGCACCTGTACTTTGCCACTTGTGCTGTATCTCCCTTTGCAGATGTTTGCCTCCCCTCTAGACAATGATGTCATGAAGGTGAGGCGGAGTTGGTGTTGTCCAGCAAGGCACACCTGACACCTGGCAGAGACCTGGCACGTAATAGGCGTTCCAAATATTGCTGAATTATGGATGGATGGATGGATGGATGGATGGATGGATGGACAAGTGGATGAATGAGTGGGTGGATGGATGAATGGGTGGGTGGGTGGATGGTACATGACTGACTATAAGAGAAAACTTTAATTTAGACACGTTCAACAAAAACTCATCAAAACATACTGAACACTGGGCCAAAGAGAAGCAAAAAGCACTAGTCGTTCCAGGCCCTCCCATGGAGTCAGACACTCTGGAAAGACTCTCCCAAGTGAGGTTTTATCACCAGCAAGTGAGCAAGGTCAGGGAGGACCAGAAGGGTGTCACTCAGAAAGACTTACTGCGAGACGTGAACACTGGCACTCAAAGGAGTGGTGCACAAGGGTAATAATCCTGTCGCAGCTGCATTATGAAGTGCTCATTTTATGTCAGGTTCTTTGCTGAGAGCTGTAGCAATTTTATTTCATGTAGGTTACAGTTAGAATGTGAACCCCAAAAGTCTGATTCCCAGGCTACACATTTAATGAATTTACTACAAACCTCTCAAAGCTTGAGTGAGGAAGAACAGAAAGATGTCCCAAGTGGAGACATCAACAAAGACAAAGATGGCAATGAGCACGTCTCGGACAAGGTCTGGGAGCAGGTAGCACTCACGGGTACACCAAAACACAAAGCAGAGCACAAGGGAAGGGTAACGAGGTGAGACCGAACATCAGGCTAAAGACTTTAGGCTTGCACCCATAAGCAAGAAGCTGTTGGGTGGAATCATTAGCAGATGCTTAAGACATAGCTTTCCACAAGGGGTCATCATACAGGACAGACAATAAGGGAAGGAGGAAAGGAAGGCCAGAAGACCAGTTAGGCGTTTTCAAGGTGACCCAGGGGACAGGTGACAGGTAACTGATATTGGAAGGTGGCCTGGGGAATAAAGAAGTTCTGGCAGAAAGACACAGGGTGCTGTGTGTGGTAGTGAGAGGCCCAGGCAGCCCCCCCTCAGCCCTCCAGCTCTGTTTTCACTCTCAATTCAAACTAAAGTATTAATTCAGTTCTGGCTCTTGCCCCAGACCCAAAGCTGCTTCTGTTTCTATTTGTCAACTTAAGCGGAACGCAAGTCACCCACACTGGTTAATTGCCTTGCTGCTGTGTGGAGGGGCCCCTGGACCTCGAAGCCATTAGCCAAGTCTGGTTTTGGAATCTCTGACTTCTAGTCTCACCAGGATACTGAGAGAGAAGCTTAATTTAATTGCCCTGTTTTAAAAAACAATTTCTGTGATGACTTGCATGGAAATAGGCCTCTAGCAGAAAGGTCTGGGTGACAAATATTCAAATTCTTGAAGGGCTCCCACTTTCAACAGATCCAGCACTGTGTGCTTGATTTCCCTGGTGACTTGGCTGGCCACCAAGTGGACACTTGACCAAGCAGCAACAGTCCACCGGCGAGGGGATCACCTCGAAGTTAGGCCTTGATCAAGATAAATGGGCTTGTGAAAGAGAAGACCCCAACCTTCCCCCAGGTTCCCTGTCTGAATGGAGAGAACCAGCATGCACTACAGTGAACAAGCCATAAATCTAGGTGTCCTCTCTTCCCCTCGCCCATCACATCCCATTGACCGCCACGTCCTAGCTACTTTACTCTTGAACATCTCTCCAAGCACCCACTCTTCTCCATTTGCACTATCACCTCTCCCTTGGTTCCTACAAAGCGGCTTCCTTACCTGCACAGTCTTACATTCTATGCTTTAATCACAATCAATGGCCTTCACGCTCCACCAAGGAAACCCTGCATGCCCCACCGTAACCACAGCAGGAGGCTGCCTCTACCCCACCCAGCTGACACGGGGGCTGATGAAGTGCTAGTAAATTTCAATGACCTCACACTTAACTCGCGGCTTGAATTCATTTCTTAGGGATGCTACAATGAATGACCACAAAGGGAATTTATTTCTTACAATTCTGGAGGACAGAAGTCCAAAATCAGGTATTGGTGGGCCCGTGGTGACTCCAGAATCTCTAGAGGAGAATGTGTCCTTGCTCCTTCCAACTTCAAGGGGCCTGCGGCTATGTGGTTCCAGTCTCTGCCCATCTTTCTAGATGGCCTTTTCCTCTTATCTCCCTGAGTCTTCTTTCCTGTCTCTTATCATGAGACTTGTCATTGCTTCTGGTCTCCCCAAACAATCCAAGATTACCTCATCTCAAGATCCTTAATGCAATTCCATCTGCCAAGATGTTTTTTCCAAAGAAGGTCATTTCCCCAGGTTCTGGGATTAGGACATGGTCAGATCTTTTTGGAAACTGACCAGAGAAGGATGTGGTGAAGGTGATTCTGGAGCAGGAAGACTGCTCTCAACTGAATGAGGTGTCCCTTCAACATTCATATGTGGAAACCTAACCCCCAGCGTGACGTTGTTGGGCTCTGGGGCCTTAGAGAGACAGGGTGATTAGATCGTAAGGGTGAAACCCTCATGACTAGGATTTGTTCCATTATAAAGAAGTTTCCAGAAAACTCTTCTCCCATGAGAGGACATAGCAAAAAGGCAGCTGTCTATGAAGCAGAATGCAAGTTCTCGTTAGTCATAAACCTGGTGGTGTCAGGATCTTGGACTTCCCAGCCCCACCCCCAGAACTGTGACAAATAAGCCCTATAATTTATAAGACATCCAGTCTATGATAGTTTTTTACAGCAGTCCAAATGGACTAAGACAAGGACCTTCCTGAAAATACAAGTAGCAGATGAAATGTGACAGCATGACCCAGGGAGATGACAGAAAGGGCAAAGGTGTCAGCCAATTTGTTCTTCAAAATGTATCCCAGGTTTTCCTGACACCCCCCCACCAAGGAATCCTGGGAGCAACCAGAAGTAGACCTGAGCCTGATACCTGGCTTCCTGAAATTGGTGCCCAGTGACACACCTGCTCCTCATCGGCCCTTGTCCTACATGCTCTAGCACCCCACGCCCCTAATTCTATCATAAGCATCAGGAACAAAGCTGAGAAAGGGGACTCTTGAGAGTGAGCTGATTGGGTTTGGACCTTGGCTCAACTACTCCCTCGATGCTTCTGTTTCCTTCACTATTAAAAGAGGGTAATGATCGTTCTCTCTCAGGGCAACTAGGGCACATGAAGCACAAGCACTGTGCCCAGCACATAACGAGGGTTCCAAAAACAGTCTCCCCACCACTTCCAAGGCCACCCATTCCTTCTGTCACTAACCAGGAAGGACAGCCCCACACCTCCCTCATCCTGCAGCCATCAGTCTGATGGGGAGGCTTAAAAAGATAGATAATCAATGAGAAGAGGGGACTTATAATAGACTCCACTTAAGTAGCACCAAATAGTCTTGGGCAAAAACTCCTCCTCCTTTGTTCTTGGGACCAGGCAATGCTTCAGCCTCTGCCATCCTGCATTAAGGAGCATTTCAACATTCTGTCTTTCTTTATCCAATAAATGGGGCCACTGGGTGGAAGCCTGCGCTCTTTTGGCCTTAGCTTGCTTTTCCCTTCCCTCCTGGTTGCTGTGTAGGATATGATTTCATTCACCTAATTCACTGTTGCTAGACTAAGAAGGGGCTACCCAGGTCACACTTCAGGGGATGGAAAAGTCAAGCAGGGCCTCCCTGGTGGCGCGAGGGGTTAAGTCTCAGCCTATGAAGCTATCTGCAGCCACTGCAGCACAAATTCCATGCCCAGCCAGGAAGCTTCCCACATGGCGCAGCAGACCTCTCCTGTCTTGCCCAATGCTTCCCTCAGCAGTGTACTTCAGTTGATCCACCTGTTCTGCTCTGCACTCTGTCTCTGGTGAATCCTCTTATCATCCCACACCTCTGGTCTATACCCCAGTTCTTGTATGCATAAATGAATAAATCTTTAAAAAAAAAAGTTGAGCAAAGCTCATATCCATCAAGTTGGCAGGTGCCAAATATCCCAAGATCCCCTAACACACTTGTGGGCAGAGATAGAAAGGGAACATTGAGAGCAAACATCACTGCTTTGGGGGTGAGAGCTGTTGAATGGCCCTGCCATGCCCCTGCTTACTGCTCCCTGCTGTGCACCAGGAATGCCAGTGTAAGGAGGAGGCTGGCACTAGGGGACTGGTAGTGCTGGCAGTGGCTCGAAAACATGGCCTGGGGATGGAGTTTCCTGCATCTTACGTAAGTCTTGGGGGGTCCTCCCCATTTCCATTTGAGGGTTCACATTTTCTGCGTCCACACCATCGGCTCTTAGGACCTGCCTGGATAAGAAAATTTCCCAAGTAACTGTAAGGCAGCCATTGCTAGGCTACCCTAACGCTCCCAGAGCCACAGTGACTAAAAGTGGCCCAGTAGCTACACTTAAAGGAGACCCTAGTCTGGATCAGTGGTCTCGATGGGGGATGATTGTGTTCCCCACCCCCACCCCACCCCAGGGGATGCTTAATAATGTCTGGAGACATTTTCAGTTTTCCCAATTAGGCGGGGGTGCTGCTGGCATCTAGTGGGTAAAGACCAGAGATGCTAGAAACAGCCTACAGAGCACAGGACAGCTCCATCACAGGGCGTATGACATCTGCAACCCAAGAGGCTAAGCTCTAGTCTAGACCCTTCACCCACAAGAACACAGAAATGCTTCCCTCGGTCACACCCAGCTCCCTCCAGCAGCAGAGGTCCTAACCCAGCCCTGCAAGCAGGTCAGGGGAGCTGGCTGCTCCTTTTAGCTGGGGGGGCTACCCCACTCTCTAGCCGCAGCCCCGCCCCCTGGGGGCAGCACTCACGGGGAGCAGATGAAAGGCCCCCATGTCAACTCGCCACTTGATTGCTTTTAATTAATTCTGCTTGATTACAGCACATGGGAGTCGCATCGGAGAGATAAGACAGGCTCTTTATATTCTGTCTTCATTAAAAAGTTTGGATCTGGAAGCTTTTTCAAAGAGCTATGTGTCTCCTTTACTTTTGTGTCATTTTTAATTGAGATGGGCTCGGGGAGAGGTGCCGAACTGTGCAAATGAAAAATGAAATGTCTGAAGTCCCTTTTGGGGAAAAAGCAGCTGGGATGGGGATCTGGGTGAGACAGCCAGGACAGAGCCAGTCTTCTGCAGCTGGGGGGGCAGGTGTGGGGAAAGATGCGCCTCTTTTGGCCCCTTTGTGATAGGGCCCTAGCCCAGATATAAAGGGTCCTTGTAGCTCCGAGATGGTGCGGTGACGAGAAGATGGTGTTGCCATACTCATCTTTTCTAGCTTTGGGAAGCCCAACTTCCCTGTGAGGTCTAACCACTGCTGCCTCACTCCTCCAGCACACGCTTCATATCTCCAGCAAACAGCATGTCATATTAGTTATCTATTGTTGACAAACAAATTACCTAAAACTGGCTCCAAACAACAAACACCTACAATCTCACAGTTCTGGCGCACGGGCATGGGCTGCGGCCTAGCTCCCCACAGCAGCTCACACGGCCGGGCGCGCAGCAGGCAGGGGCGGCTTCACTTCACGCTCATTGATGTGGCTGTTGGCAGGCCTTGGCTTGTCGCTGGCCACTGGCTGGAGATGTCAGTCCCTTGTCATGTGAGCCTGTCCACGGAGGAGCTCCCAACATTGCGGCAGCCTTCCCTCAGCCAGAGAGGAGAGAGAAAGGGTAGCCCAAGACAGAAGCCAGAGTCTTTCTGTAACCTAATCACAGAGGTGACTTAGCTATATGTTTATCAAAGGTGAGTCACTAGGTCCAGTGCACACCGGGCGTGGGGCAAACACCAGAGGCAGGAGCCCGGGAGCACTAGCAGGCTACACACACTCCCAGTGCACTCTAATAGTCTCTCTCTTCTTCTAAAACAGTTGCTCCTTAAAGCTGGAAACGCTGTTGATTCACCTCCGACTCTCAAGTACCTCGCCCAGGTCAAGGACATGCTGGCCACTTAAGGGGCATTTGGGGTAATGAACAAATGCACAAATGCTTGCATACATGCTTGCATGAATGAATGAATGCACCAATAAATGAAGTCATCATTTCTTAAACCTTACTTATACTCATCCAACCAGTCTTCAACAAGGAAAATGTGTTGTCTCCAAACTGCTATGCCAGGAGCAGATACATCCAAGTCATCTAAAAACTCCAATTAATTAACATAAATTCAAAATAACAGTATGCAATCATTTTATTCCCTTTAACGTGGGACCATAACCATTCTCTCTTATTATGGTTTAGTCAGAGTTTACTCAGATATTTTCTCTTTGGGGACTAATGACTGATAGTAAATCAATAATGCTGAAAAAACAAAGCTACCTGGTCACAGCAAAGTGTGCAGCAATGGTCAGGAGTAAATTTGTTGTGCCTAAACCTAGTTGGTCTTCATTCAAGGTTGGTCAGCAGAGGAGCTGGAAACTCAGGAGCAGGGGTTTGTGGGGACCAGGAGCTGCTAGAGTCCGAAGACCCAGCACACCAGCCAGGGGTGAGCCCAGCTGGAGCAGATTGACATAAGTCAACCCATCCCCGTGTCCCCAGGATCTAGAGGAGGGCTGACAAGGAGCAAGCAGATGGACAGTTGTCAAAGCAAGTTCAACCCCAAGAAGTGGGGGGAGGGAGAGGCAAATGCAAAGGTCTGGTAGGGAATGAGGAAGCTAAGGTGCCGGGCCCCTGGGCATGTCCCATATCTACAAGGATGGTCTGAGTCAGGTAAGTCCTCAACATTAATAGGGCTGTGATCCAAGGTTAGAACGTAAGATGGGGAGGGAGGCACATGCAAATAAGCCCCAGACACCAGGGGTAAAAAGGGCTTGATTCTAGGCTTAAGCAGAGGACCTCAATATTGGACTGAGCCTTTGAGCTACTGACTCCTACCTGAGAACTCCTTAAATATCCCCTTCCCTGGAACTGAACTAGGTCCAAAGTTTGGTGGTGGTAGGAAAGAAGAAGCTGGGTTTTAGGGCGAGATCAAGGCACCTGTCCTTTCCTGTACAGGGCTCCCACCTCCGAGAGAGGGCTAGTGTTCCCAGTGCTCAAATCAGGACCAGCACTTGGGCCACAGTCCCACCGTACGGGGCTTCCCAAGGGTCCAGCAAATATGAGTGTGGCCATCTTATGGATGTTCTCCCGAGACTAGGTGAGAGGGGTTCAAAGGAGGCCTCCTGGGAGTGGGGTGGGAATGGAGCTTGGGGGGTGAGCTAGGCCAGCTCAGCTCTGAGCACTGAGATGAATCTTGTCTCGGCCCTTCTGATTCCATTCACAGGCATGAAGCTTTAAACAGCTCTTTCCTCACACTGAAATGGTAAGGACTGGTGTGGCGACCCAAGCCTTGGGGTGAAAAGACAAAGGAGACCAAAACATGTAGGCTATTGATACCAAGAAGCTAAAGCAAAGGTGGTCCCCAGTGGCCAAGGCTGGCTGATCCACGCGCCAGGCTGGCTTCCACCCAAGGCCCCCGTGAAAGTCACAGCTGTGCACGGCTGCCCCCGGGTCCCTAGTCCACGACCATCACACTGCACACCTCAGGGGCTCACACAGTGGCACTCCCAGAGCCCCATGAGACCAGATCTGCCCACCCAGGAACCTGGCTGGGAGACTAGGAAGCCATCACCTGTGTGGATGGGAAGACCACACAGGCAGTTTGTGGAGGAGACAAATGGCACAGCACCAGAATGACCATCATTTGGTAGAAAAAGTGTAGACCTTTAAGAAGAGGAGCGAAACCACATATTGAATCCATCCTGAGGGAACAACTTCCAAGGAGTTAATTAGGATAAATCGTTTGGTGAGGGTTATTTATTTATTTATTTAACAACCCTTTATTGATGCCTGCCTGCAATGTGGCAGGCGCTGTGGGGAATGCAAACATGCCCGAGGTATGGTCTCTGGCCTCAGAGGAGCTTGTAATGTAGCAGGGGAGACAGATGCCTACACAGTCAGCACAAGGGGGAGGCAGCAGGGGGAGGTAAGCTGCAACATGATCAGCCTCCCGATTCCAGCCAGAACCTGGGGCTCAGATGCTAGGGTCCAGCTTAGAATTCCAGCTCTGGGGCAGGGTTGTAAAGACAAAGCCCTCCCAAGCCTGGGAACAGTGGGGCGTCCAGACTGACAAAGAGCTTGAAGGCAAAGTGCCTCATGGGTCCAGCCTGGACCTGGTGGCTCCTGGTGCATTTCTAAATCGTGTTGTCTGGTTTTGTACAATGCATCCAGGTCTCACTTCAGACAAGAGATGCTGTGAGGAAATGCCATTATTGAACTGCCCTAAACGCTGGGTATGGACCAGGCATACAGGAATAGGAAGCAGGGAAAGGATATTCGTTCATTCATCCAAAAATTTGTTTTGCTAAATGAAAGTTCTGGAATGTGTGGTGGTGATGGTCACACAAGAGTGCAAATGGACTTAACACCACTGGATTGCACACTTAAAAAATGGTTAAGATGGTAAATTTTATAGACATGTTATTACCATGAAAAATTTGGGGGAAAATGTCTTGGCTTAATAAATATGTGCCAAGCATTCTGTCTCATGCTGCATCAGATAAAAATATGAATGACCCAGAATCCCTGCTCCTTAGGATCTCACAACTAAGAATAAAAGGCAAGAAATAGGTAAATCTCCACTCAAATGTCAACTTTTCCAAGAAGCCTTCCCTGATGTTCCCACCCTGGGGCAGGCCCATTTCAGGCTCTCCCTCAATAGGGTGTGCTGAGAATATGGCCTCACTTCCTATTTGAGCGTATTCATTTTTCCATGGCTGGAGGAAGTGCAACTGAATCTACAGAGAATAGTAAAGGGACCATGTAAGAGATTTCCGTATGCGGTACTATCTCAAATACAGTTATAGGAAGGTGACAGCAATTAAGGAACATTTAGGAAGTATGGTAGACAGGATTTTGCAACAAATTGGACTGGAAGCTTGTTCACTTATTTAATAAATATTTATGGAACATCTGCTATGTACTAGGCATTGGTTTAGACACTGGGAATTTAACACTAAATGAGAGCCAGTGTCTTACCCCCATGAAACTTACATCATGATGGGATGGGGGCAAACAAAAATAGGACAAATATGTGTGAGCTTGGACAAATCACAACTAGGACAGCCTCTGTGTCCCACAGCCCTCCAATCTCATTCAAACTAGCCGATCCTAAGCTGTTTACCCTTCTCTGCCTTGCTTCCTGTGGAAACCCCAATAGAGGCTATGCCCTATGCCTCCCCATGCTCCTTTCTGCCTCCAAACTGACACAGGAGCCCTGCATGGAGTACAGTGACTCTCCTTTCTAGGGGAACTGTGAGTGACATTAACTTTTCTCTCAATGATGCTGAAGTCTCCATGCCATAACCCAGTCACCCAGTCACCTTCATGAATTAAGACCCAGGCATAGGGCCTCCTTGGTGGTACAACTGGTTAAGTTTCAGCCTGTGAAGCTATCTGCAGCCACTGCAGCACGAGTTGGATCCCCAGCCACGGAGCTTCCCACATGGCGCAGCAGAGCTCTCCTGCCTCACCTGCTGTTCCCCTCAGCAGTGTACTTCAGTGGATCTGCCTGTTCTGCTCCCCACTCTGTCTCCAGTGAACCCTCTCACCACCCCACACCTCTGGCCTACACCCCTGTTCTTGTATGCATAAACAAATAAATTTAAAAAAAAGACCCAGGCATAAAAATTGTTCCACCATGTAAGAAAAGCCCAGACTAGCCTGGTGGGGGACGGGGCCATGTAGAGCAGAGGCTGCTGTCCCAGCCGAGGGTCCCTAGACCAATCAGCCCCACCTGAACTGTCAGCTGACTACAGCGGAGTGAGTGACCCCAGGTGATAGCGGCAGCAAAGCCACCCAATTGAGCCTGACCCCAATTGCTGACCCACAGAACTGTGAGCAATGAAAACAGTTATTGTTTTATGCCTCTAAGGTTGGGGTGACTTATTACACAGCAATGGATGGCTAACATACTGCTCTGTGGAGAAAGACACTCTAGGAATAAAAGTCGAAGCCAGTGTTAGAGCATTGGTCCAGGCAAGAGCGGACGTGACTTGGCCTAGAAAGGTGGCTGTACGAGGGAGAGAAGTGGCTGGGATCAGATGTCAAACCCGTGAGTTCCACAAGGCTGTGCGGGGAAGAGAGGGCTAGAGAGATGCTGCATGGTTAGCCCCACTGATTGGGTGCACAATGGCGCCATTCCCTGAGATGGGAAGCCCCTGGGGAGAAGCGGAGTTGGGTCAGTGGAAGATCAGCAGTTCACCTGTGCATGGGGTTAGTTTAAAATGTCATGACAGGGTCTCCCTGGTGGCGCAAGGGTTAAGTCTCAGCCTATGAAGCTATCACCAGCCACTGCAGCACGAGTTCAATCCCCAGCCAGGGAGATTCCCACATGGCACAGCAGACCTCTCCTGCCTCTCCCGCTTCTCCCCTCAGCAGTGTGTTTCAGTCAGTCCACCTGTTCTGCTCCCCACTCTGTCTCTGGTGAATCCTCTCACCCCCCCCCACCTCTGGCCTGCACCCCAGTTTGTATGCATAAATAAATAATTCTTTAAAAAAAAGTCATGATCTCCAAGTGGAAATGGGAACTCCAAGACAGGCATTCCCAATGGGAATCAAGAGAGAGATCCGGGCTGGCCCCTCCATGTGAGTCTCAGCCTCTGCGGGGGCGTGTGAAGCCGCAGTGTTTGCAGGCAGGTCTAGGAGGAAAGGAGAGAAGAGGAAGAGTAACTCCCTAGGGCTTGGGCGTTGCCTCGAGGACCAACGAGAGAGCGGGCAGACTGAGAAGGAGTAGTGAGCCAGGCAGCAGAAACCTGTGTGAGAGAAGAGTGCTCTCCACAGGGGAAAAGGGCTGACTGTGTTTTCTGCTGCTGAGAAGTTAGTAAGATGAGAAAAGAGGAAGAACCGTTGGGTTGAGGACCCAAGGGGTCCTTGCTGACCGTGCTGAGAGCACTTTCGGTGCCTAGTGACGCCAGAAGCCACACTCGGATGGAGGAGAGACTGGGGGTGCGGAAGGGAGCTCAACAGGTTCAGATAACTCCTTCAAGAAGTTGTGTGGTGAGTAGAAAAACGGGGCAAAGCAAGCACTGGATGTGAGGTCAAGAGAAGGAACTTGCGTTTCATGTTTTATTATTGTGGAGCGTGTCAGCCATCCAGAAGCACAGCGACTGCGGTCGGTCGGAGCTGTTTGAAGGGAGCCTCGCTTTTCTTTTTTTTTTTTTTTTTAAGATGAGAGGTACTACAGCGTTTTGTATGCTAATGGGGATGATCCAGTTGAGAGGGGGGAAACTGATGATGCAGGAAAGAGGATATTTACAGGAACGAAGTCCTTGAGAAGGTGACAGACAACGGGATCCGGGGCCAAGTGGCGGGTCGGCCTCTCTTAAGAGCAGACGCGTCTCCCGTTGTAGCGGGAGGTTTGTCAGTTTAGTGATGGGAAGACGCAATTCTTGTCTGATTGCGTCTATGTCTCCAGGAAGCACAAGGCAAGGTCATCAGTTGCCAGGGAGGGGGAGGCCTGGGGGTTGAGCAGAGAGGCTGCTGTCTCAGCATGGCAGGGGACAGAGGGAGGAAGTGGCTTGGCATCTCGGGCAGCGCCGAAACCTACCGGAGGCCGGTGAACGTGAACCCACAGTGAGAGCGGTCGGCCAGGTTCCAAGGGCTTCAGCAGCAGAACTCCGGGCCTCAGGTGCCAACTCAGGACCACTGAGCTGGGCTAGGCAGGATGGGGGTTTTGTGAGGGTGGGGGCTTTGCTAGGAAGGCAGGTGAAGGACGTTTGCAAGGAAATGACTGCAATGCAGCCGAGCTGATGGAGGAGAGGGCAAGGGAGCCAGAGGGCAGCGCCCAGGTTTTTGCTCTGCACCTGCAGGTTGGTGCCATTTGCCAGGATGCCATTCCCAGGTAGGAGGAAGCCCAGGTTTGGGGACTGAGTGAGACGCCGATCACCATGTCGGTGGGGATGTGGGTGGACGGGACACCCCTCCCCTTGGCCGGTTCCTCTCACATGCCCCCCGCCCCGGCCAGGTGGCAGCGGCACAAGCCTCCTTCTGTGGGGGCCTGTCAGGGCCTGTTTGCTGGTCTCTTCAGTTTAATACATTTTAATCAGAAAATTAATCAGGAAACACCAGTTCAGCAGATAATTGAACAATGAGGAGACACGATAATTGCTGTTTAGTCTAATTAACTTTGTTAAGTCTTTATTGGTAACAGAGACTTCCTGAGCAAAACTTATTAAATATCCTTCCCAGGAAAACTCAATTCCTATTCAAAGGGAAAGTTGTAGGTTCTGTCTTTCTCTTTGTCTCCAGCAAAGGGATTTCGGCCCTGCCACAGTCCCATGGCAGAAGAGACCGTGCAACCTCTCCAGGCTTGGCCAGGCTTCCCTCTCAGGCAAGCACCCAGTTTGGAAGGACAGAGCTTGCTGCCTCAGCTAGTTTTGGGAACCACTGCCCCAGGCTACCTAGCTTCCTCCAAACCATGTGACTTGCAGCCATTTATGCTGCTCCCCTATTATGCTTAGCGTAGCCACCCAGAGTTGTAGGGAGAACACCCCTCCAGGGGCCAGGCAAACCACCTGTCATAGATTATTCACCAACAGCCATCTGGCCCCAGGGTCTGTAAATGCAGGTAGTTGACCTGAGTTTTCCTTCAACCGCTGCTTGATTCACCCTTTGCAAAGGAGCTGGTGTTTCCCCGGGTTCCAATGGTGTGTGAGGTGGTCAGTCCACACACTAAATGTTTTTCTCCTTGGAGTTTTTTTGCTGTTTTCTCTGTGATCATCTCTGATGGAGGCCCTCTCCAAGGGCACTTGTTTCTAATCTGCTGCTTGCTGCACACAGCTGTTCCAGGAGAGCAGTGCCCATGTCCCCTCTAGGGAAGGACCCTGGTGGTAGCACCAAGAGGTACAGTCGGGATGTTTAACTGAGCCAAGGCCTGGAGATTTCACAGAGTGAGTCTTCATAGAAACTAGGAAATGGCTGTTACCTGACCGGTTCAAAAAGTGGACACTTGGAACACGCTTGAGAAATAAAGGGAACGCCTCCGTCGCCCACGCACCTCTGCACAATCGCCTTCAATTTCAACCCCCCTCGCTGCCATGACAACAGGCCCGAGAGGGCCACCGGCCATTGTGACCAGGGCCTCCACCGTGGGGTGCTCATCCTGGGAGCCCCTTCTCTCCCCTCATGAACTCTTGGCATCTGTAACCATCAACGCCTCTTCATGAGCACCCAGGGGCCCAGGCTGCTCTCAGCAGTCTGTCATAGGTGGTATTATGTTAGTGCTCTCTGCCATCTCCACCATTAATAGGCCAAACAAATATTCAATTTTCTTAGATCCTGCTTGTCAACCAGGGGAAAGGTGACAGTGAAATTTCCTAAAACAAAAGGAAGTGCAGATAATTACCAGGTAGCTTTGTTTAATAGGCAGAGAATGGTGACATGCCACTGATTTTGCCTGATCTGGAAGAACATTCTAACTGCTGGAAGTTAAACCCTGCATCTGCCCTCCAGCTCCTTCTGATAGTTCCCCGAGGTGCTACCTGGAGTTCTTCAGAATGAGCCCCTGGGCTTGTGTGCTCGCTCCTGCCATGGTCTCCAGGGAGGTCATCAGGCTGCGGAGCCCAGTTGACCTATCCTTGTTACAGACATACCTCTGTTAAAGGTGGAGGCACTGTTTTCCCACCCTGCTTACAAGCCGTCACCTTGGATTACAAGTCCCAGCATGCCGTGAACCAGACTTCCTGAATAGGGAGCAGCTGGGGAGGAGCAAAGTGGGTAAAGAAGGGTGGCAGAACAATGGGGGGGAAAGGACTTGGAGGAGACACTTGAAGGAGAGACATGGAGAGATTTGGAAGAGAGACATGGGTGAGAGACACATGGGGAGGCTACTCTGCTCCTTGGCAGAGACAAGGGCAGTTGTTATCTCAATGTGGTATATTTTGAATTTTGAGTCTCTCCTCTGTCCCAGCTCTCTGGCAGCTGCCTAACCCCTTTCTTGTGGTTCCTTGCTGAAAGTTACCTTAGACAGGTGGCACTTTGGGACTCAGCAGCCCTGCTTTGGACAGAGTCTGGGCACTGACCCATGAGAGGATGGGTAATTTGGCAAGTTTTATTGAGAAACTATTATTTAAAATCCTTCCTTCTCTCTCTCTCTGCACACCAATTAAAAACCTTTCACACTAAGAGTCTGCTTGCTTTGACTTTTGTACACATGGATAGTTAGAGGTCCCTGGGTACCCCTCAATCACATGCTAGCATCCTGAGGCCACCAGACAGCCACCTCTAGTGACTTGCTGAACTACAGGTCATCTCCTCCCGCAACCCGCCACTCCCGTTGCCTAATTCACTGCTGTGGACAGGCTAGAACTTTCGCCAGACTTTACTGAAGATTTGGGACTAATGAAAGAGAAGTGCACATAAAACATAATTCAGAGCTACTACTAGAAGTGGCCACATTTAGACGATCCAAGCACAAAGTCTTGCACTGAGCTGGTTCCCCCCAGCTACCAACCAACCTTCCCTCTCCCTAGCACAGACCTGCCTCCCAAAGCATCAGTCTTATCCCAAAATGATGGACAGTGGGAACCCCTACTGAAGCCGACACACACCTACCCACAAAGGTGGTAAGTGATAATATCATCAGGTCCCTGTAGGGAACAAAAGTTTGCCATCCCAAAATGTGCCCTTTTTTGCCAAAAGTTTGATGGCAGGGAGGGGTAGAAATGTCCAAGTCAGGTCTTTCTTTCCTGCCCAGGAAGCCAAACTCTGAACCATAGTAACACCTTGACACAGAGGAGTTTATTTGAGCTGGCCATCAAGGGAACTGGTGGAAAAGGCACCCAAAGAAAACCAGCTCCCAGAATGGTAAGAGCACTGGGATTGGGGGGCAGGGGTAGGGGGTGGAGGGGATATGCAGGGCTTCCCATTTCCAGGTCCAGGAAGGTGCCTGGGAGTCTAGGTGACAGGAGTCAAATTGTGTGGCTTTCCCAGCAGGGTGTTTTCTCAGCAATCAGCTGAAGTTTGTTTCTGATGCCAGGACCAACCCCAGAGTGGCACAGAGAATTTTATCAGGGATGTAACGCAATCAACCTTTCAAGTTCCCAGGAATGCAGATGGAGCGGTTAATCATGGTGGGGGGGGGGGGAGAACAATGGGAGGTTAGAGGTTAATCCCACTCATTCCTATTTTTAGTCTGGGGGAGGGGGTTATTTCATTGCCGAATGGAGGGTATTTGGCTGTGGGGGCTCTGCAGACTGGGTGGAGGCTGCTTTTGGTGTTTATGCTGAAACATCTCTGTAAGAGTCTATTCTAGAAAGACCCTTAGGAGACGGTTTTTGTTACCCCAGCAAACACCCCTAACGCAAACACCTAACAGATGTCCCTTTCTTCTCCAACCTCCCTTGTCTAAGTTAAGATTTTTAGGAGGGTGTCTGAAGCTACATGGGGAGCCCCTCAGCCGTGCTGGGTCTCCCCCAAGTCCACAGGAAGCGACATATTATAATTAAACTGCTCCATGGCTCTTGTCAATCTGTCCGATGCTCATTGATTCTTTTCTAGCCTAGAAGGACACAGAGGGGCATGGGGTGATTTCCTTTGTGCCCCAACATCCCCAAGAATCTTACAGCACATTCCCCGAATTCTGGGCCTCTGTGTTCGCTGCCTTCCCAGTGTTAGGCTGGGACCTGGGTTGGCAGCAGGGAAGCCATGATGGCCTTTCAGTCACCTAAGCAGGAAGTAACATACAGAAAATAATTCCTCAACGCCCTGGTGCCCACACCCTCGCCACCCTCACTTGAACACCAGCTATACACCCTTGATAAGAGGGACTGAGAGAAAAAATAACTTTTTCTGCATAACTGAAATTTCCTCACAGACCCCCTTGGCTAAGCACTGCCCTAATAAGTTCTGCTCACTTGACCCAGGGTGCGATTTTACTGGCCTCACTCTAGGGGTCCGTAAACCTCGCCGGAGAATGCAGAAATAAAGACTTGCTTTAAAGTCATTATGCCTGCCTTCTCTCTTTTTTACCTGACTCTACCTTTCACCCAGATCCACCTTTCCTTCCCACAACAGCTCCAAGAAGTCTCACCGACTTGGTACAAATGCGACAATTTAAGGCCTGGATGGGATAGTCTCCATCCAGAATTAGAAAGGAAATGTTTCTCTAAAGGAAACATAATTTGCAGAGACATGGTTCCGCTAAAACACCCTCTTAATTTACATTACTAAGCAGCACACCTAACATCTCAGTCTGAAGCAATTGCATTTAGGTCTCTTCCAAGAACCGGGGAGAGCAGTTGCTTCTCATTTACATGACTACAAGAGTCTACTGGAGTGGTTCTGCCAAGAACAAAGGGACAGTCTGCCCAAAAGGTAAATTCCGATCTCACCCTTAAAGACAGAAATGGCACACAATTTTTAAGATGAGTTTTTCAGCCTCAGATATTGTAAGGTTCAATGTAGCAGGCACCCCATTATATAAGGAGTGGAAAGAGGACGATGAATCTGAAGGCGGGCGTGATGTTGTTTTACTCTCTAGACATGCTAATGCCCAGCTCAAGCCTGCACGTGCTATAGTTTCTCAATAAATAAATATATATATATATATATATATATATGATATATATAAGTTCTTGCTTTAAAGTCATTATGCCTGCCTTCTCTCTTTTTTACCTGACACTACCTTTCACCCAGTTCCACCTCTCCTTCCCACAACGGATCCAAGAAGTCTCACCGACTTGGTAAAAATGCTACAATTTAAGGCAATTTATGCCACAATTAGTGGCATAGACCGGGGTAGGTGTGAGAGCCACATCTGGGGCTGCCTGGAAAACTGAGAGATGCTGCACACCTGTCTGTGTAATCCAGAGTTGCCAGAGCAGTTCTTCTAGGGCAGCAGTTGCTGTGGGTTTAGAGAAGTCAAGGGCTCCATCAAGCTGAGAGTACATGGCTCTGGGTCCATGGGATTTGCCAAGCAAGGCTTGTGTAATAACAATACCAACAGGCAAGTAATAATAACAGATAGCCAATACAGCACAATATATATGTTTGTTTTATAAGCACAACTCCAATGTAATAGGAGGAAGGGGAAATTACCCCTCCAATTAATAAATGAGAAAGCAAAGCACAGAGAGGTTAAGATATTTGCCTTTCTCTATAATGGGCCAGACAGTAAGTATTTTCAGTTTTGCAGACCCTGCAAGCCCACAACTCTGCACTTGTAAAGCAAAAGCAGCCTTAGAATGGGTGTGACCGTGTGTCAATAAAACTTTATAAACTCAGGCAAGAGGACTAGTTACAACCCACAGGCTACCATTTGCCAGTCCTTGAGCTAAGAGGTGATTGAATGTTAAGTTCCACCTTCTTCACCATGACCCAAATCGTTCTTGAGAGGCAGAGGTGACAAGTTCCAGGGAATGGGCCACTGAAGATGCAGAAGGCAGGCTTCCTATCACACAGGACCACGGCAGCCTAGACCTGTGGTTGACACACTGATGGTCCCAAACTACATCACATCATTCACTGTCGACCCTTTTGTGTATCAGGGATAGTGGTTGAATCCTCAGGTCAGGAAGGATGGGAGCGCTTAGGATGGGAATGAACAGGGTAGAAGGCACTGGGGGATAGGCAGGTTATGGGGACTAAAACAGAGCATGAGAAGAAGCCAGAGTTTAGGGGCTACGGCACTGCCAAGTCCTACAGTGTATAGTATGTTCTCTGTGCCCCATACCAAAGGCACTGATTACGACATCTTTGGATGAGCTGTGTGCCTCCCCCCACCTCCCAGCTGAAATTTGTAAGTTGAATCCTAAACTCCAATACCTCCAAATGTGGCAGTACTTGGAGACAGGATCTTCACAAAAATAATCAAGTTAAATGAGATCAAATGGATGGACCTTCATCCATTACGCCTGGTGTCCTTATAAGAAGGGGAAATTTGGAGATAGACACACACACAGGGGAAATATGCGAACACGAAGGTAGCCATCTACAACAGCCTGGAGGGGCCTGGACCTGAGCCTTCCCTCACAGCTCAGAAGGAACTGGCCTGGCAATCACCACTCAAAAGACCCTGACCCAAAAGAGTGGATCCTGCGTCCTCTAGAGAAAGAATTCAGCAGCGTGGAAGGTGGCACTGCACCAGGGGAGCCCTAGCAAAGGAACATAACCTCATCAAGCCACTGCCTCTGTTCTGGGAGGTCCACTCTGTTATCATCCCAATTTTACTAAACTAGTAACTTGCCTGCAGTCACACAGAGAGGAAGCGGAGCTAGAATTTGAACCTCAGTTCTGCCAGATTGCAAACAGATAAAGGTTCCCAACAGATATTCCAAACAGAATATATCACTCCAGAATATGCCTCTTTGGCATAGGGTTATTTTGAGCTGAAGACAATTGAGAAGAAGCAGATACAAGAAAAGCTCTCTGCCTCCCCCTCCTTGCCTCAAAATAAGACATAAGTACAAAGATATCCCACCTCCCCTCTGTACCCAGAAAGGACAACTAAACCCCAGAGACAACTTTAGACTCTGACCAGGGAAGAAGGCACCAACCTTGATCTGTGTAGCCAACTGTTCTCATCAGTCACCGGCTCCTCACAACTGGTATCCCCACCCCTTTCTGTCACCGTTAGCTGAAGATGGCGTTTAGCCTGAATTCTAAGTTACGTCTCTGAGTTACTCATCTCAAAGTAACTAACTGTGTACACATTAGCTATGGTCCATACACATTTACAATATGTTTAGTAAGCTTCTGTTTGTTTGTTTTTATGTTCATCTGTCTTTGACTGCAGGGGTCCCAACCAAGACCTTAGAAGGGAAGAAGGAAAATCTTCCTCCCCTTACATAGTTTAGCCATGAATCTGCACACTCTGCGTGGGTGCCATACGGTGGGAGAGATGGGGAAAGGCATTATTCCCTCTCACAGATACTGCCCTCCTCCGGCCTTGAAGGGCAGGCCCTAGCTTTGCACACTTCTTGAAGCCCCAAATTTTGACCCCCTGCTCCCCATATTCTGTCTTGGGGGAAGAGCTGGCTCTGGACTCATCAGAGTTGGTTCCAAGGAGCGTGGTTCAGGGACTGTCATAAGCAATATCCCCACAGGAGAAAGGTGATTTCCCCTCCAGCACCTAGGGGCTCAGGGGGCTGTCAGTCCACCCAGGAAGGGCCCTCCTGATCCCTGCAGATAACCCCGCCCAGCCCACCCAGCAGGCTCCGGGGCTGGCCTGTCTCTGCTCATTAGGCCTGAGGGCACAGTCGGCAGCCTGCCATGGTCGGCTGCCCGGTCCTCTGCCTGGAGACCAGGGCTCGGCTCTGGAGATGCCGTGGCTGCCAGCCGAGTCACCTTGTCTGCTCCAGGAGCCTCGCCCTCCCCGGCTAATTATCCCAGGACTGTCCAGAGAGGCCGCATGTGCAGAGACAGCTGCACGCCAGCCTTTCATGGACAGGAGAGGCCTGCTGGGCTGCTTTAAGAGAGCAGAATTGTCAGAGTCCGAGAGGTAATTAGTATTTAAGAGGCACAAGTTGGCAAGGTTAAAAGCTGAGAAATAAACACACAATTTCAAAGGCTTCTTAAAGATAAACAGGAAAAGATGGCTCCTGCCTGGGAAGCTGTTAAAGAAAGATGGGCTCTCACACCCTCACACCGAAGAAGACAGACACCCCCCGCAACGCGCGCGCGTGCGCGCGCGCGCGCACACACACACACACACACACACAC
>PVIJ01012209.1:9899-50998 GCA_004024925.1 Scalopus aquaticus | reverse complement strand
TCTTCATAAAGTGTCATCTCTTCCACTGCTTTCAGTTTTGTTTTGTTTTGGTCTTTAGTTTACAGAATTTTGAATTTGATTGTTTCTTGGTGTGGGTTTCTTTGAGTTTACTCTGGAATTCTTTTGGGTTTTTGAAACTTTACACAAATGCCTTGACAAATTTGGAAAGTTCTGTTGTTTTGAATATCTTTTCATCACTTTCCTTTCTCGTCTTCTAGGAAGAGGAAACATAAATGTTAGATCTTATGTTATAGTTCACCAGGTCCCTAAGGCTCTACTCAATTCTTATATTCAGTCCATTTTCTTTCTCTAAGTCAGATTGGATCATCTGTTTTATTCTATGTTCAAGTCCATTGCTTCTCCTTTGTCTCCTTCCTACTGGAATCTACATTGTTAAAATTCATAGAGGTTTATTAATGTTATTATTATCATTGTATTTTTCATTTCTAAAATTTCCATTTGTTCTTTATATCATTTTTTGCTTAAAATTTCTATTATTTATTTCATGTGTGCTTATAATTGCTCATTGAAGTATTTTATGATAATCTTAGGAAAATCTCACATCTCAGTCATCTTATTGTTGCTCTCATTCTGTTTGAGATCATCCTCATTTATAATATTTTAGGTGATTTTTAATAAAGCACTTGGGGTATTAATTTATGAGCCCCTGGATCTTATATAACCTTCTATTTTGGGTAGCTTCTTTTGCTATTGCTCCAGCAAAGGAGGGACGTAGCTTTCTTACAATGTCAGAAGTCTAGATTCCCAATAGGTCTTTGTTGACACCAAACTTAGAGGTCTAGTGACAATCCTGGCTCCCAAGAAGTCTCCAATGATACTTCTTAGGCTTGGTGAAGAAAAAACTCCTCCTTACAGACTCATGCATGGCCTCCACTGATATCACTGTGGCAGTGGCCTCATTATTGCTGGTGATAAAAATGTTGACTCACTAGTAGACCTTCTCTGACACCACCCCAGGAAGTAGCTGGAAGGCTGTCTTATTACTGCCAAATTGGTGTTGAAGTTCATCCTTTCAGGAGTATTTTAAAGTTTGCCTTTATAGATTTAGATGTTCCTTATTTATCATAAAATTTTAATGCTGTTTCTTCATAAGAGGAAAGTTCCTTATGAATATGTCATAAAACTGGTTTTTTGTGTGTGTAGATGAAGATTATTGATTTTTTGTTTATGTTACTATTATCTCCTATTACGTTATTGGAGATTGTGGCTCTCCTTGTCTTAATATTTTTGTTTTCATGGAAATTTCTGTATAGATTCCCCATGTGTAGAAATTAGAAACTGACTTCAGGACAGAAACATATATATTAGATCATGTTAAAGTTTCTGGAAACACTTATTTTTGGTTCAGTTTTAAATCATGAATAAATGTTGAATTTCTTATAGTCTATGGTGGAAGATTCTGGATACACTGGTGGTAAGAATGATATGATAACATCCTTTTGAAGACGTGTGAATTTATTCTCCTAAATCATATAAAGTGAAGCATAAACATGGTAAACTAGCTCAATTTTAAAAATATATAGAAAAAATTTTAATCACAAAAATAAATAAAAAATAAAAATAGCCAAAAATGTCAAATTTCTTGAAGACATTGTTAGCACTTAAGGAAAAAATTTTCCTATTCTTCATTATTTTATATGAAATTTCCTAATAGTTAGCCAACCTTGAATTCCTAGAATATATTAAACTTAGCCACAGTATATGATTTTCTTAATGACTTTGAATTCTATTTGAATATATTAGTATTTTGCATCAATATAAGTAAGTTATAATGGCCGGCTTATATTATCTTTGTCAGATTTAGGTAATGTTATATAAGGTTTTCAAATTTGTAAAACAGTTTTTAAAACATTGGACTAGCCATATTTCTTGTCAAGTAGCCTAGAGTCATTAAGGTTATAGATACCAGGATGATTTCAATCTCATTTTCACTTGTCATCTAGTGTTATTGATGAAAATTCTAAAAAAATTAAAGACTCAGTATATGGCATCCAAAATCCAATTACTAGGAAATTCAGGCATAAGAACAGAAAAAAAAATATATAAGAAAGTATCAAAGTAATCAAGGAAATTTTCACTCTCAATCTTGGCAGCTACATTTCCTGTCCTCCTCTTTCTTTTCCTACATCATGGCGACTGACTCCTCTATTCCTTCAGCATGGTGACTGCTTCCTCTATTCCTGCATCATGGCGACCAACTTCCCCTTCTCCTTCAGTCCCTTTTATTTCTCATCATAAACTCCACCCCAAACTGCAAACTTAGCATTCCCCTGAGGCTATTTATTTTCATCAGCAAACCCCCTCCAGGGGGCACCACCTTTACTGGACTTTGGACTCAGCCAGCTGGGTTACAACAGGATAAAAATAAACATTTCAAAATAACATGTAAGAGAAACATACCTACATTCATAGAGAAATGAATCTAAAATCAAAAACTAGAAAATTGGTTAGTATTCATTTGAAAAACTATCAATTCTATTAAAGGTTATCTTTTATGATATTTAAAACAAAGTTTTGATTATTGACCTGGTAAAACTTTTTCTTTAGTTTGCTTTTTTTCACCCATTGTTTATCCTTGTTTCTGTTTCCAATCTTTTACATTTGAGGAACTGCTTGTCTTATCAAACCTATGGTCTGATTACCAAGGTATTCTTGACATGTGTGAATGACCATTGCAGAGTTCTGACATCCTAGCTTACTCATGTCTCTGGAGATTTACAACCTAAAATGTAAGTTCACATCCCACTGTGTAAGTTGTGGAGAGAAGAAATGAATTATATAAATGTGTATGTGCATGTCTGTTTGTGCAACTCTGAATGCATAATTGTGGTTTTAGTGGCTATCCAGTGGGTTGGAGAGAGGGCACATCAGTGAATAGCTTCAGTGCTCTTTTTGTAAAAACATGTACATAAAGTTAAATATAAATGATTCATGTGTAAGTACATATTTTATATATAAAATAAAAAGTTCATATATAAAATCTATTTTAAATATATATAATTTCATATAAATAATAAAATGTGTACATAATAAATGTGTTCCTATAGACATACTTTCTGGGTTTTTTAAGATTTCAAGCGAGGCTTGTTTATCATGGGTCATATAATGGGGAGGTGGTAACTGCCCTGAGCCACACTCTCCCCTGTGGAGGTCCTGGTTATATGAGGTTGGTTGTGATGTCGGTTTGGAGAGGTGCTGGATTCAAAGTGGGATCCTTGGGTTAGCTCTGAGAAAAGTCTCATCAGCGCTCCCTCAGCAGCACACAGCAAGTTTCCCCAGGAGGCAGAGAGGTTTAGCTCCCTTCAAAAGGGCAGCTTTCCTAAGCCTCCCTGGTTGGCGCAGCGGGCTAAGCGCAGCACTGTGGAGCTGTTGGCAGCTGCGGCGCGAGTTCGATGCCCAGCTGGGGAGGCCGGGGAGATTCCCACATGGTGCGGCAGACCTTTCCTGCCGCGCCCTCACTCTCTGCTCCCCTCAGCGGGCGTGCAGGCCCCTCCTGCTGCGCCCATGCCCACTGCTCCCTTCAGTGGGCGGGCAGGAGGGTCTGCCGCACCCAGTGCTCCCCCTCAGCGGCATATTTCTGTCCATCTGCTTGTTCTGCTCCCCACCCTGTCTCTGGTGAACCCTCTCACTGCCCCTGCCACTGGCCTGCACCCCAGGTTGTATGCAAAACGGCATTTTTCTTTATGGGAAATAAAAGGGGGCTTAGCACAGACACAAGAGGGCAGGAGGAACACGCCCCTGAAAGGACAGGTTTCTTAAGGGAGCTGCCTCCCCTCTTTGGTTAAAGGGAGAAGGTTGATAAGAAAAGCACCTGCATGTAGAGACTACACCGATACATTCTTCTCTTCGAGAGGGGCTCATTCCCTGTGGAATTGGGAATTAGTTAACTGCTGTTTAATTATTTCTAGAGTTGATGCCTAAGGATTTTTCTGTATTTGGTTTGACTAGGTCAATTTGGAAGGACCATTGATTTTTTTCCATTGATTTTTTTCAATGGCCTCAATCTCCATATCCCCACCTTGTCTACACCTCAGCCTGTGCCTCCGGATACTTTACTTTTCTGTACATCTTGTTTAACAACTATGTTACTCATTTCGACCCCTATCCCCGGCTTCTGGCTATGTGCGATACAGTTTCTGGCCTTGTGATTTCACCTTCCCCAATTTTCTAGCATGTTCTAGGCTGGGCTACACTGGCTCATGTGTAGACAGGCTGCATGTATCTTCATAAGTTTATGACTTGTTAGCATCTTAAGTCTCTACCCATGTTTTTTAGCATGCTAATAAAATCTAGATCACTTGCAGGTTAGCATTTTGCCATCTGCTTCTGTACTAGATGCAGGTTACGGCTTATTGTGGCCACCCCTTACCTGAAAGCAGGAAGCCTCTTCAAGGGGGAGTATCTGTTTCTCACTGGTGATTGTCAGGCCAGAGCCTCTAAGCCTGGAGGCTCTGATACCTAACGTGGGCCTCAGTTTCCCTCAGCCAATAAAAGGAAACAGTTTGAGGAAAAGGAAAGTGTTTTAATTTGTCAACAAATGAGGAGAGTGGCAGACTCCTGTCTGAAAGACCACAGTCATCCTTTCTAGCAGGCTGCAGGGTTATTTATACAAAGGCAAAAAAAAAAAAAAAAAGGGAGCTGGGCAAGGGTGTTAAAGGGGAGGGGGAAGCTTTCGGCATGGAGATGATGGGTGCCAGCTTGCTTTCTTCAACAACTTCTGTTTGACTCCCTTTCCTTTGGAATGCAAGGATATGAACCTGTAAGACAAGAGATTACAAAGGATGGGGGAAGACAAACTTTAATGTTTAAAAAGCTAAACCAAACACATGCCAATTGGAATTTAGAGACCATCTGCCCCCTGCACTAAATCAGGTTTTATCAGTAATTTACAATCTAGGACTTTCCCTTGGTATTCGGCCTAAATTTGGCCAGGGCAAAGGTGGCTTGCAAGTTGGGAGGGGTCTTCTTGCTCTCGTAGCCAAGGCTTTTCACTGCCGAGGCTTTTCTGCTCTTTAACTCTTTTCCTGGTACAGTAACTTGTTAAGGGCCCGTAATTGGTAACTGCACCAGCTCAGCGACGGAAAGTTTAGACAAGCAAGGTTTAGGTCCTCTATCAAATCCCCACTGTTTCTTTCATTCCTCATTCTTGCGGAATTTTAAGGGCAAAGGTCTCTCTCTTCTGTAACTACTTCCTGCTAAGCAGGGGCATCGCAGGGGAGTGAGAGGAATGGAACTTGTGCATGGAAGGGATGAACTTGGGTATCACCAGGTTGGATTTCCAGAGGCTCATGTCCTTGGGACAGAACTAGCTAGAGTTTAATATACTCCAAGCCCCTGGCCACGGAAGTTACAAGGCAGCTGAAGAGACAGGAACCAGAGGAACAGCTTCATAACAGCTCTGAGGGGACCAAGCAGGGGCACGACCCAGGGAGCAGAGGTAAGGAAGATGGGGCAGCATTCTAGATGCATAAGCCTGAAGCAGCCTCCCTGAGCCAGGTTGCCGGCTTCAAAGTTTGCTGGCATTAGTTTCAGTTTGGGTGGAAATATTCATGTGCTAGAGAGGGAGAAGTCTCAGATGACACAGTTTAGACCACAAATATAAGAGTATTCAGCTAGCCATCTACCATTCATCATTCCTAGGAGAGAATTACTGATTTTTCTGGTTTCTGCTTTTAAACAGCAATTTCAGGTAAGAGACTGGCTCACAGGACTTGCTGGGTCCACGAGCTCTTGCGTGCCCTCTGCGTTAACAGTGGGCTTTACTTAGGTCCCAAGGGTTTCCTCCCCTGTAGCATGAGTGCAGAGCGGGTAACTGAGATAACCATCATGCTCCTTCCCACAGAGAAGGAGCTGGGCTATGGACTGCCCTTTCTCCAGTGTTTTCATGTATCCAGACCCTAACCTGGAGGGGTGGAGCTCAACCTCTGCAGGACTATGCACAGCAGAGTTTTCCATGGGCTGAGAAGGCCCCGGTGAGCTCCCCAAACTAGGGGGCAGTCAGAGGGTCTCCAGCTACTGTGGGTTCAGCATGGTTTTTCTAGAGGGCTGGGTGCTAGGCCTCCCACTCGTTAATTCAGAAGAACTCAGTCTTACCTTTCCTCTTGGACCCTATCCTCTTGGGGTTGTGCTATGTCTGAGTAAGGCCACTGGCAACTGGCCACAGGAAGGAAAATAAGAGACAGCATTAATGTCCAGGGCTTCCCAATAAGCAAAAAAGCAGTATTGGTTGAAGGCAAATTAATCTTTCTAGCCCAGTAAACATTTTTCTACAAGGAAATGGCAAATTTAGCATGTGTTATTCCATTCTTTTGAGTGGTGTTCGGGAAATCACTTAGAAAATAGGGTGAACATTATAATAGTGAAAACTAAGACACTATCATTAAAAAGAAGAGTAGATGGAGCCTTGGCTCCTCACAGGGTCACCATCAGGATTCCTCTTGTGTCCTCACTAGTAATCTGCATTGAAAATGAAAATCCATTTGGCATGAGGATGTGAGACAGTGTCAGGCCAGGAAAGTGGAAACAGTTGAATCTAGGGGGGTTAGAAACAAGGCAACTTAAGGATGTGGGTCAGGAAAGCAACCTGAAGCACTAAGACAAAAGTTAAGCCAAATAAACAAAAGAGAGAGGGCTGGACTCACCCGCAACAGTCCTAAAGGGCAAGAAGAGTGACCCACATTGACACCTGCTATGAGCCCATGACGCGGCCTCAGGAGAGAAACAGACCCAGGTTGGTTAGGACACGAGGCAAGAACCTATCAACAGAAGCCCAAGGGCCACTGGTCCTTTTCTAAAGAAATCAGGGTAGCCCTGCCCTTCTTTTCCAACCCTGCAGATACCTGTGTAGAGAGCTTCATCTCCTTGGTTGTCATGAATGTGTGTTGCTCATACAGCCCTGCAATCTTGCTTCTTAGTGATATAAAGTGTGCAGGGCACAGTAAGAGCGACTGGGCAGGTGAGGGCAGGTATGGGAAAGGTGGGTGAGAACTGAGCCTTCTCCCTGCCCTATGTGAGGCTGTCAGAGCAGAGCAGGTAAGACCCCAGAGAGAAGATGCATTATTGCGCTCTTTCTCAGCATCAGAAACCTCTGGAAAATCCTTTCAAAATGGTCAGCCATGCAGACACACCCACAGGGAACAGACTGGGGGTCACCCTGATCCCAACAGAGCTTTTGAAAAATAGAGATCTTGACAGGAAGGAAAGAAACATTAAAGACAAGAAGACATTATTGAAGAGTGGAGCTGAATGAAGGAGATAAGTGATGAATTAGGGAAACTTGAAAGGTTAAGGAACCAGAACTTTCTGGCAGTGAGAACCTGTTTGTGTAAAACATGGGCCAAGTGTAAGAGGAAGAAGATGGGCCACCTGGGACACTAAAAGCAGACCTGAGCAGGCGCCAAAGCAAAGCCTCACAGGGAGGGCCTCCCCTGGTTGCAGGAAGGGGTGGAGATGAGCCTCTCACCCGGCCGGGGAAGCCCCCCGCTTTCTCCCAGGTCCCAGCTCCAGAGGTGAAGGCAGAAGTTCTGGGCTATGCAGGGGCAGGTGCAACTGAATTACCAAATCCAAAGAAACTAGTAACCAGTGTATGAGTCCATGACACTTGCAGAAAAAGAGAGTGCTTGCTTCTCAGATTTGGGGGGACCTGTATGAGAGATGTGAAGGGGAGACATAGAGACATTTGAAAGAGAGACAGGTAGGGAGGTTGACAATGACAGACACTAGCTTTAATTTGTACTTTGATTTTGTTCTTTCTTCCCAGAGTTGCCTCGCCCCATCTGCTCACCCCCTCCCTGTGGTGCTCCATCTTAACATTTCTTAGACCTGTGGAAAGCTTTTGGGCTTCAGTGACCCTGCTTTTGGCCACCTCAGTTTGGCTGGACATTAACCCATGAGAGGATGGGCAATGGGGTGTTTTCCTGGGAAGCTGCTCTCTTTATTCTCTCCCAATGCGCACTAATCCCATTAAAGTGCTTTCACATGGAGAGTCTGCTTTGTCTTTGTGTGCACAGCGCTGGACCCTTAGAAGAGTGCACGTTCGGAGGCCCCTGGGGCCCCGGGTCTGTAGCTGCACGTATACTCTGTACCCAACCTAGAAACCAGCTCTGCTTGCCGAAGCCATCAGACTGAATCCTAAACATGACTGGAGAGAGTCGTTCTTGAACAAATCAGATTTATAAATGAAAAACATGAAAGTCACTAACCTCTGAAATAAAATCTTGTTTTTTTAAAGCTCTCCTTGACGAATGACAATGTTCCCCATTTTGCTGAGGTCTGGAATCAGCAGCCTTGGATACAGCACCATCTTGCTCCACCAAGGCCCCCAAAGCTCCCAAGGTCAAAGTTAGCTAGTTGTGTCCACTGGATGGCAAAAGGAGAAAAAATAGCCGAGACTTCAAAAGATTTGAGCGTCCCCACTTTCTAAGTGGGGTCCATGAGTCAGCTGCTTCTTCGATATATGACAACAGGACATAAAAATAAAAGAACCAAGGCCAGTAGGGTGGCAGAGGCTTTCTTGAAGGAAAAACAGGAAGACGGTGGCAGAAGAGCAGGAGTGAGGTATTAAGTGGAGGAAGATGAGGGGGCAGGGATGGATGAGCCTTCCCCGAAGTGCTGGGCTGGGTGGTTACCCTTGTGCTTATCCCTTTAAGGCAGCACAAGGGCTCACTTAGAGCTCTGTAGCCCCCAGGGCAGCTAACTCTTTCCTGGGTACCCTTTGTTCAGAAGCCATAAATGGCAAGTCCAGTGTCCTAAGGGGCTCCCAGTGGAGGGGGAGATTATAAGAGATAAAGACTCCCTGGGCCAAACAATACAGTTAGGTCTGGGCCCGGGTTGGCAGAAGGGAAGCCATGATGACCTCTCAGTCACCTGAGCAGGGAGCAACTTAAAGAAAAACAACTTGTAACATCTTAGCGCCCACACCCACACCACCCTTACCAAAACACCAGATAGCCCAGTCAGATAAAGGGGGACCAAAAGAAAAAACACCTCCATCCCCATAACTGAAGATCCTTCACGGACCCCCTGGGCTAAACACCGCCCTAGATAAGTTCCCCTCATGTTACCCAGGGTGTGACTTTGCAGACCTCACCCTAAGGGTCCATAAGCCTCACCTGGGAGCCACAATAAAGACTTGCTTTGAGGGGGCCTCCCTGGTGGCATAGCGGTTAAGCGCTGCGCTGGGGAGCTGTCAGCAACAGTGATGTGAGTTCAACGCCCGGCTGGGGAGAATCCCACATGGTATGGCAGACCTCTCCTGCCTCGCCCGCTGCTCCCCTCAGCAGTGTATTTCTGATCTGCCTGTTCTGCTCCCCGCTCTGTCTCTGGTGAACCCTCTCACTGCCCCACACCTCTGGTCTGTACCCCAGCTTGTATGTATAAATAAATAAATCTTTAAAGAAAAAAAGACTTGCTTTGAGTCATAATGCCTGCCTCTCCTCTTCTACCTGAGTCTACCTTTCACACACCAGGCCAGAAAGGGGGGGTGGAGCTCCCCAAAGACACTAACAGCTGGACAGCATTCTACAGTAACTGAGCAAAGAGCCATCACCAGGCAGGTGCCCATTTACTGCTGACTCATTCTGATTTGTGATTACCTAAAAAATCTCACAAAGAAGGAGAGGCTAGTTTCATTGCCAATGTTTTCATTACAGTCAACTAAAAAGATAGTTCTCTCCATGCTAGTGTGTATGATGGAGGAAATAGAACTTAATGAAAGGGGCATCACAAGACTAAAACCTGACTCACACAAGGGATCAGCATAACCATTATTAGTACAATGATACCAAAAATCCCTAGGGCCAGAGCCTAAATCACAAAGCTTAAGTAGGTAGCAGACTGCTGAGCGGAAGATGAAGATATGGAGATTGAGCCCATTGTAGACTTTCTGGTCCCTTTCAAATTCTAGTTAGTTATTCAAAATCAGCAACGGAGGAGCCATCCACGAAGATGAGCCCCTCCCGACTGAAAGAAGAGGATGAAACCTAACCTGCCCCCACAAAGGGGCAGCTCTTCCTGCCCGCTTGTGTCTATGTGAGCGTCCTTTACTTCCCTGTCCCTTCCCCTAATAAACCTGTTCTTAAGTTTAACATCTCTGTGTCTTGGGGAAACTCACTGCGTGCTGCTGAAGGGAAGCTCTGGTCAAACCTTTCCCAGAGTGGACCTAAGGACCCTGCTCTCAAAACCCAGCAACTCCAAAACATCATCATCTAGATAGAGACCCCCTTACCACCCCTTACCTGAAAGGTATGCGCAGTAGTAGAGATAGAGTCCAGGCAAAGCTGCAGTCAAAGGGCCTTTATTAAAGAGCTCCTGGGCAAGGTTCAAGGGTCTGAAGTCACACCCCGGGTCTAGTGAGGGGAACTTATCTAGGGCGGTGTTTAGCCCAGGGGGTCTGCAAGGGATCTTCAGTTATGTGGAAGGAGCTGTTTTTCTTTAAGTTGCTCCCTGCTTAGGTGACTGAGAGGCCATCATGGCTTCCCTTCTGCCAACCCAGACCCAGACCTAACACTACCTATGGCTGAAGTGGGCAGCGCACTCATAAGTTTTCTTGGTCTACTTATTTTGTAGCCAAAAGTTTTTGAAAACTTTCAAATAGATGGCATTTTGCTTACTTACTTGAAATAAGTGTGCATATTTTAGCGTCAAATACACCTGGCAGTTATCAACGCCATTGGATTGCTAACACCTCCAAGCGCTTAATTTTTCATTAAATTTGTAGAAACATCCTGGGTTTCTTCCAATGCTGCCACCAAGACCAATAAAACACATCATTCCATCACGGTGGTCTGACACTGGTTTACTCAAAAGATAGTTTCAGCCAAGAATAATAGTCAGAAATCTCATTGTGCAAAGATTAATAAAATATTGTTTAAAACACAGACGCTGAATGAATGTAACAGGGAAGAAAACACCTCAACATGTAGTGTAAGACGAGGTGTTTCAGAAAGACAAAAGGGCACAGAGTGAAAGGAAATTATTTGCACAATATTGAAATGGTGATGGTCAGGATGGTCTTTTCCCCACTTCCTCCTATCTTGCAAGAACAGCTGGGCTGGACTGCAACAAAAGGACAGGCAACAAAGAAAAAAAACTGCTTTCACGAACTGACAAGCTGTATTTAAAGAGCAAGTCCAGAAGACTGTTAGCTGTCCTTGATGTGACATCTCATTGGCTGGACCAAAAACAAGGCTGGGAGACAGAGCTGGGATGTCTGACTCAGTGGTTCTGTAGCCAACATTCAGAAGGGCGCTCGGTGAGCTGCAGCGCAGGAAACAAATTCAAGTTACACCAGGATTAAAAGAGGGTGGTCCTCAGGAAAGGGGAGTGTTCCAGGTTCTCTACCCCACCCAAGAGAGGGTGGAGCTGAGTGGGAGAGATAAGAAGAAAGGAGAGAAAGGAAGAAAGGGAGCAGAATGGAGAGCCAGAAGGCGCACAAGGAGCAGAGAGACATGTGAAGAAGCTGTACTGGCCTGAATTGTTTGAAACAGACATGGGTGAGAGACCCGTGGGGAGGTGACTATGGCAACGTTGATCTTGGTTTTGACTTTGCTCTTTAATACCCAGAATTGTCTGACTGTTTCTGACCCTTTTCTATGGGTCCCTGCTGAAAGGTGTTTTAAACTCATGGCAGCTTTCGGGCCTTGCCTTGGGCCAATCCCATTTGGATGGACTTTTGCCCATGCGGTGATGGGTAACTTTAGGTGCTTAGTTTAGAAACTATATTCTTTGTCTTTTCTATATTATCACACTAATTGTATTAACGTTTCTTTTCCACTTATGGTCTTATATGTTTTGTCCTGATGCAGAGGATGGCAGAACCTATTTAGAATAGGCAGGTTTGGGGGTTCTGGGGTTCACCTCTCCCTGCCCTGTAACAGATTCAGCAGAAAGCAGCCACTCCACTAGAACTCTTATCAACTGCGTTTATGCATTTGTTCTTCCACCCCATAGATAGTGCCCAAAGCCCCGAAATCAGGGAGACCCTGTCTCCAGTCTCCTGCCAGGTAACCTCACATTAAACTGTTCTTTGCTCAACAGGTCAACTGGCGTGGTTTTTGGCTTCTGTGTTGAGTCCTAGAGCAAGTTAGGGTTAAACAGGCAGCTTCAGGGACAGCACAGGAAGGGACTTTGGGAAAATTAGAGGCTTCTGAGATGAGGACAGTAAATGCTCAGAGGTGCTCACCACAACATACTCCAGAGATGAAGTCAGAAATCTAGGAGGACTAATGAGGGCAGAAATTTTAAGGCAAATAAAGAAAGTAGCTTTTGAGAGATCTTGACAGGGGCAGTGAAAGAAAGTCTAAGATAAGAGCTTTAAGCTGGACACAGCCGCCCAGGAAAGTAGAGCCACTTAGAGAGCCAATCACAGAGCGGATGATGAGATTTTAGAATAGACAAAAAAGGTTTAAATATCCCCAGACACAGGCCCATTCGGTTTTGCCCCTGGTTGGCATCGCTGCCTTTCTCCCCTAAATAAACTTTTCTTTGCTCTCTAAATAAAGCTTTGCTTCTCTCCACTTATTTATCTGAGGGTTTGCCTAAGAATTCCTTTTTATGGCTTTGTGGGACAAGAACCCATGGTGGTTTAAGGGCTACCAGGGTGAAATACAGCAGCAGCAACAGCAGCTACAATCAGAGTAACAACACACACCGGCTTCAGTACCATTAAGAATATCTGATAAAAATCTGATCAGAATACACAAAGGAGGGGCCTCCCTGGTGGCGCAGCGGTTGGGCACTGCGCTATGGAGCTGTCGGCAGCGGTGACGCAAGCTCGACGCCCGGCCGGGGAGAATCCCACATGGCGCAGCAGACCTCTCCTGCCTCGCCCGCTGCTCCCCTCAGCAATGTATTTCTGATCTGCCTATTCTGCTCCCACTGTCTCTGGTGAAGCCTCTCGCCACTCCACACCTCTGGCCTGTACCCCAGCTGTATGTATAAATAAATAAATCTTAAAAAAAAAAAAAGAAAATACACAAAGGAAATAAGGAAAAAACACAAACCTATTTTAAATATAAACAAAGGACTTAAACAGACTCTTCTCTCCAAAGTACACATACAAGTGATCATCCAGAACCTGAAAAGACTTTCAACATCACTAGTCATTGTGGAAATACAAATTAAAACAATAATCAATCCCCTTCACACACACTAACATGGTTAAAATGAAGAAATTTTTAATAAATACTGTAAGTTATGCTTGTAGAAATGCAAAATGAGGCAGTCTAAGCTTAAAATAAATTGGCATTTCCCAAAAATGTTAAAAATAGTATTACCATATGCTTCAACATTCCAACCTATATACCCCAAAGAATTGAACACAGGTGTTCACGCCAAATGTTGTACACAAACATCTATAGCAGCACTATTCATAATGTAAGATGCCCCTCTCCCTGCCCTGTAACAATAACAGCCAAAGGTAGAAATAATGCAAATGTCCATCAGTGGGTGAGTGGATAAACAACACGGAGTAGACCCATAAATGCCAATACTGTTCTGCCATTTAAGGAAGAAAGTAAGTTGGTGCAGCTGCTGTAGAGGCAGTATGGCAATTTCCTTAACAACTAAACACAAAGCTAACACATGAACAGCACTTCCTCTGCAGGGCTACCCCTGCAATCGAAAGCAGCTACTCAGCCATCTGTACCCCCATGCTCACAGCTGCATCATTCACAGCCTATCAATATCTAAAAGCAACACAATGGCATCTACACAATTCATATTCACTCCGAATCAAGCAAGGGAATTCTGACACATGCTGCAACTTGTAGGAAACCTAAAGTCATTATAATAAATACAACTGTTACAGGGTAACCCCATGGGGTGCCTGTCTGGGTTCTCACCTGTGCACTTAAAAGAGACTTAAAAACTCAAATGCAGGCACTCAAAATTAATAAAAATATTTATTTACAAGAAGGGAAAGGAAAAGATAAAGAAATAAATTGGTGAAAATGTCCTACCAGTTCCGCTGAGCTGAAATCTATCGGCCACTCAACAAAGACTCCCGTAAATCCTCCATACAAACAATCGCGCCGTCCACAACCTTGCCGTCCAACCTCCCAGGTCTGGTTTTTAAGTCCCAAAAAACCCCTCCTTAACTCCTCCCTCAGTCCTCAGCATCCTTCCTTCGGTGATGATGGCATTCTGGGATTCGTAGTCCTAGGTGTTTTGGATCTATCTGGCCTGAGGTGGGGGTGGGGTCCTGGGACACTCCCCTTTCCTGAGGACCACCCTCTTACAATCCCCCCAGACACAAAAGGACACGTGCAGAGAAAGCCCACTTAGGTGAGAATACAGAGTAGCCAAATTCAGAACCAGAAGCTAGATGTGGTTGCCAGGGCATGAGGGGGAGAAGGAGGGAGAGTTTATGCTTAATGGATAGTTTCAGGGGTGAAATGAAAAGCCTCTGGGGAGTGAAGATGCCCAGCTCTCCGCCTCCGCATACTCATAAGCAAGTGACACCTAAACGAAGACAGCAACCTGTGTGCCCAGAGAGAGGCCTGGGTCCAGAAGACGTGGCCCGGCCACAGAGTGGAACAGTGTCAGCCACAAGGAAAAACAAAAGTGACCACTTCCAACAATGGGGATTGAGGGGCTCCTTTGGAGTAAACCAAGTCAGGATGACAAGGACAAATGTTGGGTGTTTACATGGCAGGTGAGAAAACAAAGTAAAATACTAGTAAAGACTACTGGACCCTAAGAAACAAGTGAGGTTTCTGAGGTTAAGAGGGAAGGGGGAGGAGAGAAAGATCCAAGGGGGAAACGTCATTTACTAATAGGTATCATGTAGCAAAGCTTTGGAATATGTTAGATTACAGAGGGTGCTATTACAGAGGGACCTAATGGGGTCTCTCTAAGGAAAGTGTTATCCGACTATGACAAAATGCCTGGGAAAACATTTAAGGACAAGGAAAACCAGTAAATGAAAAACTATAAAATACTTTGAAAGTTGAAAACACAAATAAATGAATATTCTATACTCATGATAGGAATAATTATTATCACTGAAAGGTGCAGACTTCCCAAAGTAAACTCCAATGGCATTTTTCACAGAAACAGAACTAACCATCCTGAAGTGTGTGTGGGAGCACGAGGACCTGGCAGAGGCAGGAACACTCTTGAGAGTGAAGCTAGAGGCATCCTGCTCCCTGACTCAACTGTGAACTGGACACAAAGTCTCAACTAAAGTGCAACAGAGATTATAAAATACTTAAAGCGAGCATCTGAAACCCAGGAAGCAGCCTGACAAATTTTATTCCAAAAAACGGGAATTCCAATTTAGCTTCTAGGAGAGGAAGCGTCCCCGGCAGTGAGAATGTAACGCTTCTGGACGGGAGGGGCTTCTCTTGGGTTAGTCCCCCCCAGACTCGCGCCCATGCTGGAGGAAGCCGAGGCTCTCCCACCCCCTCCTCTGTAGAGTGGGCCCTCCGGGCATGCCAGGCTGAGCGCCCACAGTTAATACGCTAAATCCGCCTCCAAGGTCAACGAGGGGCGGGGGGGGCGAAGAGACCGGCTTCAGATCCGGGGAGAGTACAGGGTGGGGCCGCTCGGACTGGGCGTCTGGAGGTGGCTTTGCCTCCTGCCCGCTAGATCCGGGCCGGGGACAGGGGTGGCAGCCGCAGACACTCGCACAAGTGTCCCCAAACTATATTATGAATGCACCGTAGTAAACACACACAGGTCAGCGGGACAGACCCCAGAGCCCGGAGAGCCCCGCCAGGTGCCCTCACTTTGGCAGGGAGACGCCAGGCGCCCAGAGCGCAGAAGGACGCGCTCCTCGGTCGGTGGAGGCGAGACACGGCGGGGTCACACTCAGCCATGAGTCTGGACCCCGATGTTCCTCCAGGCCCAATAATGACACCCCCCTAAAGCCCCCCATCCCCACATCCAGCCCTCCCCGCACTGGGCCCTCCGGCAGGAGCCCCTGCGCAGTCAGCCGCCCCCGGGAGATATTCTCACCTTCCCCTCTCCGCTCACCTCCTCCTTTGGTCCAAGAAGGCCCCAGATCAAAGCGCAGACAAGGCGACCTCGCGTCCTCACAGTGTCCAGAAGGGTTAAGGTTCCCCTCCGGCACCAAGTCCGCTGCGACCCGGGGATAGGCAGCCGGCTGGGCGCCCCGAGAGGAGGCTCCTGGGGAGGAGGCGCCTGGGCGGGGCGCGTGCGCGGTCAGAGGGGCTGTGCAGGTGCCGCAGGTTTAGTTAGAGAAGCCAGACACACCTGCCACGCGCTCCCGCTGGCCACGCCCACCTGCAGTCCCGCCCCCGCCCGTTTGGGAATTCAAACTCAAATCAAAGGAAATAGCCCACATCTTCTCCAGAATAGCGTCAATGAAAATTTCAGGAAGCCGCTAAAACGGCAAAACGGGTCTACCTGGGTTTAAAAACTTGCTCAGGATTATTTAGCAGTGACCACAGATGACTCAACAAACGGGCGCCTGGCTGGGGAGAATGACAGAATGGGTGTGGGCGTTCTGCGCTTTGCCCCCGCCCCCGGTCCTTACCCAGCTCTGGGGTCATCATTATTCCCAGCTGTACCTGCGTTACCCATCCTGGCCACCAGACGGCAGGCTCTGCCGTTTCTCTTGCTTGGTCCCTAAGGACCCTTTCCATCCTCCTGGACCCTCCGTCATTTCTCAGTCCTTAGCTCAGGCTACATCTCATTTATGAATAGATGGTAATTTTTAACTATTCCCCGTGTTTTTCATTTAGAGTATTTCTATTATTTGTTACTACAAAGAAAGTGCTGATGAATATTTTTACACATAAAGATTTTATCTGTATTTCAAAACATTTCCTTAGGTCATTGCCCAGAAATAGAATGACTGTGTCAAGCAGCATAAATATTCTAAAGTCACAATTCTCTGCATAAGAGTGGTACAAATTTATTCTTTTCTCAGGAATGAACGTATATATTTCACCTCACATTTGCCAACATTTGATGCTATCTTTCAAGGGTTTTGATGAAAACTTTGTACTAGAACCAAGTACACAAAAAAAGTTTTATTATGTGTAAGAAATATTTAACTACTTTAGACCCTCAAAAATAAGGCGCATTAGCTCAGTAGTACTAATAAATGAAAAAAAAAATTAAAAGACCGCTGAGTCTTAGGAGGTAAAGTAGAAAAGTAAAGGAATAAAACTGTAACCAAATGACAGATGTTCTCGGCGATCCGTCAATGAGATCACATTACCTGGTCTCCATTGCAGCTGGGTGCATACTGGAGTTCCAATCCCCTGAATGGGGATGCAGGAGAAGTCTGGTAATGAAACCTCCAACACCTGACCCTGCTTTCTCCTTCCCCATCCTTGGGCTGCATGCAGATGGCTCCAGGGACACAGAGGGGGCCACAATCACCAAATGAAGAGCCTTTGTGGTTAAATGACCTCATGGATGCCACCCAGCCAGAGAAACACTGAAATGAGAGAAAGATGGATTTTATAGGATGAAGCATCTGGAATTCCAGGTTTCATGTTACAGCAGCTGCGTTCTACACTACAACCGTTACAAATTATTACCTGAATAATAACTATATCTAGACAACTTGTCAAATGTGTTATATTTTCTTATTTAATCTGTACATCCATTCAATGTTATTATTAATACCATCTTAAAGAAATTGATTTGCCCAACATGAAATTTCTTCCTAAGCTAACTAAGAACAGTGCTCTCCTGAGATAAAATTCTCAATAATTGTCAGATCAGGCAGAGTGAGCACACTCTCTATTTAATGTGCAAAAGAGAGAAGAGAAAGAATATAGTTGAGATACTTTCCAATTCCCAAAGCCACCCATCTCCTCATGGGTAAGTACCCAACCAAAGTGGGGCCAATGAGGCCCCAAAACTTTCCAAAAGTCTAATACAACTTCTGATGTGGACCATAATGAAGGGGCAGAAGGCAACAGACAAGTCTAGAAGGAAAAATAAAAAATCAAAATCAAGATAAAAGCTGCCATCATCAGCCTCCCCACGGGTCTCCGAACCACATCTATGCTCCTTCAAGTCTCTCTTTCCATGTCCTCCAAGCCCCTGGAACTATCCAAGGCTGAGAATCAAGTGTGGTGTTTTTACAAGTCTCTGCTCCACCTGCTTTCTCTAAGTCTTCTCCAGTCTCTTTCATTTTTCCCATGTTCTTTTCCAGCCTCTCCTTACTGCTCAGCTCCATGCTTCTTTGGGTGGGAAGGGAGCCTGAAATCTCCCTTTTCTATGCATATCACATTGGTACAGGACGATTGTACTACAAGTCAACAAGCAACATTTCAATTAAAATTCAATTCTCCTTCCTATCACTTCAATCCGCAAAAGTAGACCCGTAGGCTGAGTAATGAACCACCACACCGCTGAAACCTATGAATATATTACCTTAGTTGGCAAAAGAACTTTACATATATAATTAGATTAAGGATTTTGAGATTAATAGACTCTCCAGAGCCCAAAAACAAGGTCATAAAATTCTCCTCCATGTCAGAAATTTAAAATTGCTAGAATTAATAGAGTCAAAGAATTTGAACAAAACTTGGAAAAACAAGTAAGAAATATACAAGACAGAGAAGAAAGAAAAGCATGCTATGAGAAATATAATCAGCACACAGAAGAACAAGATTGAAACTTTAAGAATATAAAGGAGCTGCAGTATAGTAAAAGATCAATGGAGGAGCTAAAACAAAATTTCTGGGAAAAGCCATGAAAATCAAATAGATGATATGGGATAATGAATCGGTACTCTAAAGGTAGAGATATTAAAAAAAAAAAAACAATTAAGAATAGGTAAGAGAGGGTCCAAAGAAAAAGAATAAAGAAACACTTCAAGAATTATCTGACTCCAGGAAAAGATGAAATATGAGTCATAGGAGAGAGAAACTAGGGAGTTGAAAATCTATTCAAGGAAAGAGAACTTCCCAAATGTGAAGCAAGAAATGAAAACAGACATACAGGAAGCTAGAAGGACGCCAAACTATCACAATGGAAGGAAAACTACAATGAGATACATAGTAATAAAGTTTCCAGGAGTCCAAGAGAAAGAAAATATAACGAAGCTGATGAGGAGGAAGAAACAGATAAACTAAAAAGGAAAAATCATCAGAATAACATCAGACTTCTCTGAAGAAACACTAAGGGCAAGAAAAGAATGGGGTGACATACTTAAAAAACTTCAAGAAAGAAAATGCCAAACAAGAATATTTTATACTGTAAAGATCTCCTTCCAATATGAGGAAAAAATAAGGACCTTCTCAGACAAACAAAATCTTCAGAAATTCACTATACTAAATCCCCACTCCAAGAAATATCATAAGAAATCTTAAAAATCTAAACCAACAGAAGAACTGAATAAGATATTGAATAGAACTACAAAACAATGAATAGCAATAACAGACTTCTATGTATCAATAATCACCCTGAATGTGAGTGGACTAAACTCACCAATGAAAAGACACAAAGTAGCATGCTGGATTAGAAATCAGAATCCAATCTTCTGCAGTTTCTTTCAATAATAACAAAGATGATGATACCAATATTATTATCATTGTTAAATCATTTGATTAAAAAGTGTTGCAAAATGCATAGGTCAGTGTGAACTACAGGAAGTAATGATGGAGATTTAGAAACACAGGCATAGGGGAGGTAATTTTATATTTATTTGCTGTCCCATTAGAGTATGGACAGTATTTCATTGATTTGCAAGCATTTCTCTTCCTATTCTGGTCCAGAAAACACCTCCTTATATTCTCAGAATTTCTCCTTGGTCACCATGGTTCTGAAGGTAGTTTATAAAATCTAATTAAACTGTTTTACTCCATGATGTTGAATTATTTATCAGGCTGCCCATGTATATTGACATCAATGACTCTCTCGGCAATACTGACCTAATAAATAACACAAACGTAAATGAAATGATCAGAGGATGCAAGAAAATGTGAACAAGACTTTTACCAGTCACATTCAATTAGCTATGTAGAATTTCATAGCCTAAGCATAGAACTCCTCATATTTCAATAACCATGCCTTCCATTCAGCTCTTTAAGCCATTAATTTCTACATTCCTGAAACATGTGTTGTTGTTGTTTTTTTTAACACTGACTATAGCTGTGCCTTCCACAAACTGCCACCAGCAGGGAGGATAGATGCCAGCAGGGGGGAGAGATGAAAACTACCTGCAAAAATGGAAAATGGTCCTACTCATGTAAGTCATGTTTCTCATCACGCATGGCCCGAGATCAAGAGACCATGGCACAGGGAAGCAAGAGATGGCATTAGCAGGGTGGTTGCCTTTGGTCATGGCACAGATAATGTGCTTATTGTGGTAGGAAGCAAGGTAGCATATAGTGAATTCAGTACTGACAGGTGGGTAGATGGGATTGTTTGAGTCTGTGAAATCTCTAAGCTGGGGGCATACATTTTCTCAACAGATAGGAAAAGCTTCATGTAACTTTTTCCAAGAAGTTTTGTGCTTGCAATAGACTGATATTCTTCAAAGTCAAACACCATTTTACTCCTACTTTGCTATGCTTTATCATAATAGCATTGAATATTTCCATTCTAACATAAAGATAATCTTAGTCACTAGCTAACAGCAAGTTTACATAAAAATATTAGGACCAAGCATTATTTCAGAAGTTGGAGTGTTTAATAAAAACATCAGACAGAGTTGTAAGACAAATATATTTAACGAGTAGAATTATTTTATATGAATTAATTGTTTTTTAAAGATTTTATTTATCCATGCATACAAGCTGGGGTACAGACCAGAGGTGTGGGGCGGCGAGAGGGTTCACCAGAGACAGAGTGGGGAGCAGAACAGGCAGATCGAGGGAGACACACTGCTGAGGGGGGCAATGGGCAAGACAGGAGGGGTCTGCTGAGCCATGTGGGAATCTCCCAAGCTGGGTATCGAACTCGCATCGTCGCTGCCTGCAGCTCCACAGCACAGCACCGAACCACTGCGCCACCAGGGAGACCCTAATATAAATTAATTTGAGTGATATATGGGGCAGGTAAGAGAGGGGAAATGTGGTTTTCTAATTGAAAGTTATAATTTCAGCATGAAAAATCAGTACAACTCTTGTCTATGAAGTAGAAGATGTCAATTCTGGACCTAATATTCAGAAGACAAATGTTCAGTTAAGTAAGTCATTAGGATACTCCAAGTCTTTAACTCTTTAAGGCAAAATATTCTATCAATAGTTAAATGTACATCTACTTCTATCTTCTTTGCTCCGTACTATAGTGCTTAATTAAACATATATTATTGAATAATGCAATTCTTATTCTTCATCTAAATATTATCATTTAATCAAGTTGTCTGTTTTTCATTTGAACTGAACATTTTCTGCCAAGGTAGGCGTAACCCTTTGTATATATAAAGTCTGACCTCTGTACAGAAAGTTTTACTTTCTGCATAGTTACATTTGGCTATAACTAGAGTAGAAAACTAATAGATGGCCCCTCTCTCTAGCATTCTCCCTACAAGTCACATAAACATCAAATCCCAGCCATCAAGTCCATTTCTTCCTAGAAAAGAGAAATCCTGAGCACTGAGGGAAGTATGCCAATAGATAACAGCTCCCAATCACGTTCTATAAACTGCATGATGAGGGAAACATCAAAGCAGAAATTAATACTTAAGTGTTTAGGGGTGACAAGGAGGAAAGGGCAGAGACTGAATGAAGTGAGAGCAGGAGAAGATGACTTGTGAGCAGACAACAGATGTGGCAGACATGAGGGGAATGACGTGAGCCGACAACAGAAATGGAGATGGGGAGAGAACTGAAAGATAGACAGAGGGAAGCAGGTAAAACAGTGTTAGAAAGGCTTCTTTGACCCATGATTTCACCATGAGTTCAGCTTCTTTCTTCCTGACCTAATGCACTTGCCTCCAAACCAGAAAGTGGGAGTGGACACAGTTGTGGAACTTGTCAATAGTTGCCTAGGAGCTTGAAAACCCAGTTTTGAAGAATAGCCAGCCCAGTCTTGTAACTCTGTCCCTAAAACATCACCTCTAGCCAAAAATTTTCAAATGAAAGGACACCCAATATAGAAACTTCTGCCATAATGTCCTCAAAGATAGAGTGTCATCAGTTGCCCCTCTGTGAGCGAGGGCGCTTCTGGAGATTGTGGACTCTGTGCTGCAGCCAGAGAAGGCTGCAGAACCCTGATCCCCGGTAACTCCTCCTCGGGGCAAAGGTTCTTCAGGACATTCTGAAGACACACTGAGTATAGATTGCATCATTTTAGGACAGAGGAAGCAACAGGAAGAAAACCTTTCTGACAACCTCAAAATCTACCAACCAGTGTCCTGAATTAAAATATTTCCACTTGAAGTAGTTTAAATTTCTCTTCCTAATTTCTAAATATTTGTGCCTTCCCTCCACAGAGGATTTTTCAAAGTATGGAGTGAATGGCAAACGGCCAGACATAGTATTTCTTTTTTAATATTTTTTAATTATTAGATTCTAAGAAAACATGAATTTCAACCCTTTACATTTAGATGAAGATACAAAATTGCTAAATCGGGATTCATAAGTAATCTGAGAGTGAAAATACATTTTCCAGATACAAAGTCGGATATATTGCTTTACTTAACATCCATCAAATAATCCATCCACATACAGTTTTTGTTTAAGAAATTTTAATATTTTTACTAATAAGTATAAACCATTTTTAAAACTTAATGCTTTATTTTTCATTAGATGCTGACAGTAATCTGTTCCACAGTTTCCTCATGGCGTTTTTCACATCCCGGTTCCTGAAACTATAAATCAAAGGGTTGAACAAGGGAGTTAGGATGATGTAAAAGATGGCCACCGTCTTGTCAAAAGAGAAAGCAGCTGGTCGTCGTGCATACTCAAAAATGCAGGGGACAAAGAACAGAATCACCACCGCGACATGACACCCACAGGTGGAGAGGGCTTTCCTCCGCCCTTCAGAACTGTGGTTCCTCAGAGAGAACAAGATGACACCATAGGAGACAAGCAACAAGGAGAAGTTTATGATGCAGAAAAACCCACTGTTGGCAATCACAAAAAGTCCAGCAATGTCTGTGTCAGTACAGGCAAGCTCCACTAATGGGTACAAGTCACACATAAAGTGATCGATGACATTGGGGCCACAGAAGGGCAGCTGGACGGTGAAGATAATTTGAATTGTGGAATGCAGGAAGCCCCCTGTCCACGCTACTCCCATCAGAATCCCACAGAGTTTCCAGTTCATGATAGAGGAATAGTGCAGGGGTTTGCAGATGGCCACGTAGCGGTCATAGGCCATGGCCGTGAGGACAATCATCTCCACCCCAGCAAAGAAGTGTTCAGCAAAGAGTTGGGTCATGCATCCTCCAAAGGAGATGGTTTTCTTTTCATACAGAGAGTCCACAATCATCTTTGGGTCAATGACTGAGGAGAAGCAGGCATCCAAGAAGGAAAGGAAAGCCAAGAAGAAGTACATTGGGGAGCTCAGGAGTGCCGGGCTGCTGCCGATTGCCACCACGATGAGCAAGTTGGCCCCAACAGTTGCAATGTAGACACAGAGAAATACCACAAAGACAAATTTCTGAATATTTGGATTTTGTGAAAGTCCCAGTAGGACAAACTCAGTTACAAAGCTGTGGTTGTGCATGACTTCCAGCAAAAAGATGAAAAACACCACATTGAACCTATAGAACCCACAATATTGAGAGGGAAAGTCCTGTAAGACTAGTATATGACAGTCACATAGTCATAACAAAGTTGGTTCCAACATGTAAAAATATCTTCTGTGCTTACGTCATCATGTAGAACTCAATACTAGAAACTTGTTACAGGTGGTTCTGGAAAGTCTAGCAGAAATAAATGTTTAAGTTGTTTTACAAATCAGAGCTTCAATATGGTAGAAGTATCTACATGCGGTGGGCTGAGAAACAGTTTGTACCTCAACTGCCAACTCTGGTCATTTAGTTTGATGGAGTGGTTAGTTCAGGATTCTGAAGGCACATCCTACTTCTGAAGAAAGGAGGACTGCAATCTATTAGGCAGGCCTGCCATTAGCATGAGATGGGGACAAGATAACTTGCATGGCGTCCCCACTAAGGATACTTCCTCATCAAAAATTATACCATGCAGGTTAAGCAGTGCTTAAAAAATCAAGGCTATTCCCCCCAAATTTCTTAAATTTCTGAACTGATATGGCCTTTAATATGAATGAAATTATTTCTTATAAAAGAGAATGGAAAAGTACTCACCTCTATACTAACACAAAACAAGTTGAAGATGGTGAGTGGTCCTTCTCTGCATTCCTCATATTAAGTAAAATATGATACCTACTAAAGAGTGTTGTCACGATCTCTAAGCTAAAAAAATTCAATAAGCTCAAATAAATAACAGATGCTGGATCTGATATTTCAACACAGAATATCTGGTCCTTCCAACTGGGCTAAAACAGAAAGGAGCAAAGATTTTTCATTTTAGCAAGAAACTCAGAGCAGGGTGGTCTTTCAACTCTCTCCATCCACCTGTAGAATTTAAAGTCTTCTGAGTTCCTTGTTCATGATTAAATGAGGTCACTTGCTGAAGGATGTAGATAAATGATAACGTTTTCCAAGATCATGGGCTAACTACTGATACATGTGAATTGGCAACAACCACATGAAAGGACAGAATAGTATGTTGAATATAGACAGAGACTTGAAGCTTTGTTAGTTACTTATTAATTATTTATATATGTGGCCCAGTCTAATCAAGTATCACCCTTAATGTATTTCTGTTTCAAATTTATCTGACTTTATTGAAAAATACGAATGTTGACATGAATACCCTACCTGCTCATCTCGGCAGACAATGATGAATGTGAAATAAGAAAATGTGAAAACTCCTATGGCAAAATGCCCTTGCCAACAGTTTCCATTCTTTTGCTTAAAAATTCAGTCAACTTACCCACAGAAAACTTTTCCATGCATCATCCCAATAATTATTACAACTTTTGACTTCATTTTCCAGAGGTAAAAAGAGCTTCAACAAATGGTTGCTTCCTCGACTGTATATAATAGAGAAATTTATCATTCAAATGATGTGTGTGTATATATATGTATACATGTGTGTGTGTGTGTATCAGATGCTGCTACATAGGTGATTAAGGAACAGTGAGTATATAATACTGTGAATATAAAAATGAGCCAATCTTCTCGATACTGCTTAGAACTACAAAAAAGACTCACATGTTAATAAACTAACAAAATAATAGAAAACAGCTAATAACTAACAAATACTATGTGTGCTACTATATTTCTGTGAGCTTACTTTGAAACACCCATTTCCATTATGTTTCAGGGCGTAGGTATTCCTGAAGAGGGTCTGTGATCTGTCGTCCATAACCAGCTGTCAGCTGACCCAGAAAACAGGAGGATAAACAAGTTCTTGAAAGTCCCTAGATCAGTTGAAAATCTGTTGTCTGAAGTGAAAAATGTTAATATATGGTCCAGAAGTTATCAGCTTATATGGGGGCAAAGCAGGAGAGGGAGCGAAGAGATAAATGAGAACTTAACTCGCAGAGTCATGCAGACTTAGGTTCAAATTCAGTCTCTTATACTTGGTGGTGTTATTTCATGGGACAAATTATTTAAATTTCACAGAGCCTGTTTCCTCTTCTGTAACTGGGAATAAAATGAAAGCCTATTGGTACAGTCCTTGTGAGAGCTGAGAAGGAGATACACACAAACACACACACGACATTGTGCTGATGCCACCAGGACAGGACCCCAAGGACGAGAATGAGGAGAAGCCCCCAAAGCCCGGGACACAGAGCAGATCTGACAGAGTTTTCAGTCCTAATGCTCTTTTTTTGTGATTAAAGTGATAAGCATCTTATTCATTCATTTACTCACAAATGCAAAATATGTTTTTGGTCACAAAACAGATATAATATAGCTTAAATGTGCAACATTTTTATATATCTTAATAATCCCTGAATAAACTATTGTGGCCCTCAGACCCCATGTGTGACTTCTCACTAACACAGTGTCACTGTGCAAAAGAAAGAAACTGGGTGAGAAGGAGGCGAGGAGACCAACATTCCGCAATGTCTAGGCACTGCATTTCCCTTACCTGGAGAGTTTCTAAGAGCTGTACCATTTTAGAATCAGAATGTCCATAAGATATAGACAAATTAAACTTCTCTTTTCCCATATAGTAAGAATCTCCAATATTAGTATTGAAACTAGTACAGAGTGAGTGTCCTCATGGTTTCTGATCACAAAAGTTATGCATTTAAGTCATTTAAAAGGTAATGAGTCGTAAAAACAATATATTGTCCTGGATTGAATTATGAAGAACAAAGACAGTAGAAAAATTCAGTGTAAAATGAATAAAAGCTGGCATTGCAAAAGAGAGTATGTCAATATTCAATTCAGAATTTTCACAAATATACTCAGAGTTACATCCTGTGATAACAGTGGGAGAAACTAAGTGAAGGGTGTATCAAAACTCTGTAATGTCTTGGCAACTTTTTGTTATTCAATAATTGCTCCAAATTAAAAATTAATTTAAAATAATATGGTAATTTTTCATGTTTTGCCATCACAAAGCTAGCATCCCACCTTCGCCATTTAATAGACATGTACCATTAAAAAAATTACTAAGCCTTGGAATCCTCTATCATGAAATAGACATAGTAACACCTCTTCAAGCCACCTGACCACAGAAGTCATATAAGACAGTATTTTGAACGTACATAGAATTTATAAATCAATGAAAGTTGAGAAATACTGATGTCAGCAATATATTAAGCAGTGTCTATAAATAAAATGTGAACTGAGTAATTGAATGTCATACAAATAAAATAGGTATTGATATTTTTCATATTATCAGTTCTAAAACTGCTCCGTTCATCTAATTCTTTCTGGAATATGCTCGCAATTGAGTCCAATACATAAACCTGCTGGCATTCTTTACACCTGCAAACTCAACTCTAAAATTTATTTTAAAATTGAACTGAAATTGTGTATATCTTATAATGCATGATCATGTTATATCATTTATGTAGGTAAATATTCACAACTACTTATAATATTTAATAGTAGATGTTTATGTAAATCATACTACAACAAATTAATAGCACATGATACTGTGAATAAAATTCTAATGAATAACAGGAAATAGTGATGTAGTTTTATAATATCCTAAATGAGAACAACAAGAAAAATTGCAATAATTGCTAACTTGTACAATATCAATATAATTTTAACATCTAGAAGGAACATATGAAAATGTAAAGACTTTTCAATACGCATTTTGCTGTAATTAAAACAATAATGGTAATTTTAAATGAAGTTTAAAAGATACAACACACAACTTCCATCATCTAACTGCTCAGGTAGGAAATGGAGTCTGAGATTAATCTCACTCTCTATCCATTATAATAAATTTTGGGGGCAGAACTAATGTGAAAAATGATTTTAAACTATCACAAACTTTCCAGAAAGAACCAGATCATGGAACCAGCCCTCCCCAGCCTCTGTACTCACTTTGACATCAAGTTTAACTTCATGTACTCTCAGAGGAAGCAACTGCCTCTGCTCCTGCTTCTCCTAGAAGAGTCCACGCTCTTTCCTTTCTTAGCATCTTTCATACGCTGGGGCTGCTCCAGAGTTGGCCCCGGGGCCCTCGCGAGCATGACCTGTGGGCCGTGAGCCATCTCTTGCCACTGTGACCTTGGGAATTTTGCCTCCAAGCTCTCCCCATTGCCCATGATTTCCTCTGCATTTGTTTTGGCAACAGACTAACCCTAATAACATCAATGTTTCTGAAAATAATAGAAACTCTGTTTCAACTTTGAAGTATATGTAACATTCACAACTGTGTGGCACATTAACAGTGGTTGACACTTTGAGAAGTGTTTTGTAATTATATGCTAAGACATAAAGTTTAAATGTATCTATATGTATCTATAGGTTCATATCAACTATAGTGATCTATACTTTCCTAAACAAACACGGTGACTGAAAATAAAAAGAACAGATCAAAATGCCACTCTTGATTCCCTTTCCTGTTAAATCCACTGTTAATCCAGGATCCACTTAAATCCAGCTAAGTCCATCTTTCTTATTCTTAATATCCTTCCCCGTGCTATTTGAGAGGGCTTTTCTGGGAATATAGTGCTATATTATATACAATAACTCTATGAAATAAACAACTCTTGAATTATAGTGCTCCTACATTACTATTCTTTATACATTATCAGAAAATGCCACTTTAAATCTAAAATACCAGGATGAGAAGACATTTTGAAGATGAATGATAAATGATAACATTTAGAAAGAATAAACAAATGCTACTGGGGAACTAAGGCAGATGCACTTGTTGCATTTCTACCTTATTTGGATTTAACCTAAGGTGAAACACTGAAAACAGTTTTCTTATGTTGTTGTCTCCCTCCTCCTCACTTGCTGTTGCCTCTGATCTATGACCAGTTTGCAAGTTTTGTCTTTTTCTTGATCTTTTGTTCAGGCAGAATGAGGGGCAGCCCAGGACCCCAAACCTTCCTGCTCTAGAGGGGTTCTGCCATCTGCCGCATCAAGAAAAACATACTCAGTGCAGACTTTTAATAGAAAATTAACTTTAATATAATTAGTGTGCAATAAGAGAGGAGAAGGGAATGAAGAGAAGAAAAAGAATATGGTTTCCAAATCAAACACCCCAAAGCACCCATCCTCTTGTGGGCAAATGCCCTACCAAAGAGGGTTGGTCCTAGCTTGCCCACTGTGGCCGGAGAGCCTGCCACAGTCTAAGTCACTTTTGGTGGGTACCCTTAGCAAAAGGCCCAGAAGTGGCCGGCAAATCTGGAAGGAAAAGCGCAAAATCAAAATCAAGATTAAAGCTTCCATTGTCAACCTCCCCATGGGTCTCTCACCCACATCTCTGTCTCCCTCAAGTGTCTCTTTCCATGTCCCCCAAGTCCCTGGAACAAGTCAAGGCTGAAAACAAGTGTAAATTCTTCATCACACATCTCTCTACGCCATGTGCATTCTCCAGGTCTTTTCTTAGTCCTCTCTCATTTCCATGGCTATCACACTGTTACACTATGAAGGAATAGATTTATGTGTTGTTGTTTTCCCAAATGCAATTAGTCCTCTCATTTATATAATTAATGTGTTTACCAACAAGCAGAATACAGTGAGGCAAACATAAACTGAACAGGCTAAAGAAGCTATAGTTCATGGCATAAGTAATCTAACAGTGAAAATATTTTTTCCAGATCCTCTGTATACAAAGTCTGATATATTGTTTTACTTATATCCATCAAATATTCCATCCACTATAGTTTTAAGAAATTTTAACACTTTTACTAATAACTATAAACCATTTTTAAAACGTAATGCTTTATTTTTCATTAGATACCGACAGTAATCTGTTCCACAGCTTCCTCATGGCGTTTTTCACTTCTTTGTTCCTGAAAGTGTAAATCAAAGGATTGAACAAGGGAGTTAGGATGGTGTAAAAGATGGCCACCATCTTGTCAAAGGAGAAAGCAGCTGGAGGCCGTGCATACTCAAACATGCAGGGGACAAAAAACAGAATCACCACTGTGACGTGAGACCCACAGGTGGAGAGGGCTTTCCTCCGCCCTTCAGAACTGTGGTTCCTCAGAGAGAACAAGATGACACCATAGGAGACAAGCAATAAGGAGAAGATTATGATGCAGATAAACCCACTGTTGGCAATCACAAAAATTCCAAAGACATGAGTGTCAGTGCAGGCAAGCTCCAGTAATGGGTACAGGTCACAGATGAAGTGATCGATGACATTGGGGCCACAGAAGGGCAGCTGGACAGTGAAGATAATTTGAGTCATGGAATGCAGGAAGCCCCCTGTACATGCTACTCCCATCAGAATTCCACAGAGCTTTGAGTTCATGATAGAGGAGTAGTGCAGGGGTTTGCAGATGGCCACATAGCGGTCATAGGCCATGGCCATGAGGACAATCAACTCCACCCCAGCAAAGCAGTGTTCAGCAAAGAGTTGGGCTAAGCAGCCTCCAAAGGAGATGGTTTTCTTCTCAGAGAGAGAGTCCACAATCATCTTTGGGACAATGACTGAGGAGAAGCAGGCGTCCAAGAAGGAAAGGAAAGCCAAGAAGAAGTACATTGGGGAGCTCAGGAGTGCCGGGCTGCTGCTGATTGCCACCACGATGAGCAAGTTGGCCCCAACAGTTGCAATGTAGATACAGAGAAATACCACAAAGACAAGTTTCTGAATATTTGGATTTTGTGAAAGTCCCAGTAGGACAAACTCAGTTACAAAGCTGTGGTTGTCCATGACTTCCAGAGAAAAGATAAAAGATAGCAAAGTGAGGTTATAGGACCCACAACATTCAGGAAGAAAAATTTCTATAAGACTCATTTATGACATTAAGATAGTCATCATGATGCTAGTGTCACCATTGAAAAATTATCTTCTGTGCTTATGTCATCATGGAGTACACAACGTTAAAAATTCACTAAAGGTGGTGGTAGAAGGTCTAGCAGATAGGTGAAAATAAATTATTAAATAGTTTTAAAAATACAAGTTCTAAATGGGAGAAGTATACACATGCAGTAGGCTGGGAAATAGTTTTTATCTCAACTGCCAGCTCTGATCACTTAGTACTGGTTTAATGGAGTAAATTGCTGAGGAATTTTCTGAATTCACATCCTAATCTGAGGAAAGGAAGACTGCAATGATTGTCATGTCTGACACTGATGGGGAAGTGACAGGGGTGACTTTGCATGCCTATCCCTGATCAGACACTGACCTACATACAAATAGAAGGAATGATACTCTATTTAATGGGGTTAAACAGCTAGCTATTCCAATGATTCTTAAACCATCTAAAATGACATGACCTTTATAATGAATTAATTCATTTCTTATAAAAGAGAATGACCTATGGGAAAGTCCCCACTTCTACATTAAGACACATAGTTATGTGTTAAGTGTTTTTTCCCTTCATTCAACCATTTTAAAGTAAGTTTATAAAAATACTGTCTATTAAGGAGTGTTGATGATCTGCAACTTAAAGCAGCAAAAGCACTTGTTCAAGGGCATAGTTCCTAAGAAATCAGTTCAATTTTAATGTTCTTATCTCTACTTATTGATAGGAAAACCAGCCATAAAGTGATTAGAGCAAACAACTAACAGGTACTAGATCTAAAATATTAGTACACTCAAATTCTTCCCATTATATCAATACAGAAAGGAGCAAGTGTTCTCTTTATTTTAGCAAGAAATTCAGAGCAAGATGGACTTTCTACTGTCTTCACGCACAGGCAGGGGTTAAAACCCTCTGATTCCTTTGTTCATGTTTGAATGTGGTCACTTTAAATGACACAGGAAAATGATTATCAATCCAGAAGGTAATGGCCCAATTATATGCAGATACAAATTGGCATCAACCACAAAGGAATAAAATGTATATTTGACATAGCTAGAGACTTGAAATTTTATTAATTACTTGCTAATTATTCATACAATACAGCCTAACATGATCAAGTTCACCCCAGGGAATACTGTTCATTTACATACCTTTCTGCTCAGCTGACAGGATTATGATGAAGATCAAACTGGAAAACGTGAAATCTTGTTTATGATAAAATGCCCTCACCAATAGTGGATACCATTCTGTCATTTAAAAAGTCAGTCACCTTACCCCCAGAAAACTTGTCCATGAGTCACACAGATAGTTAATCAAATATTTGAGATCATTTTCCATAGGTAGAGACAGTCAAAAAAGATAGTTTCTTCACCTGCATATACATAACAGAAATTTATATATATATATATCTGTATATGTGTACATAGTTGTGCATGTGTGCACATATAATCTGTTTAATCTGTAAATAATGAAGTTTATTAATAATTATTATTTTTAATAATTAAGAATGTTCACCTTTAAGCAAATAAATTTTCACTGTTAATAAAATATACAGTTGCACATGCTAATACATCTTTTACTTACTTTAAAGTAACCATTTCCATTACATTTCCCAGCAGTAAGCATTCCTGAAGAGTGCCTGCATGTGACATTCATAACAGCTACACACTGTCACCACGAAAAAAAAAATTTAAACAAATTCTGTAAGGTTATTAGAGAAGGTTTAAAGAATTATGAAAAAGTAGACTCTCTGGGCCTCCCCAGTGGTGCAACGGGTTGAATCTCAGCCTATGAAGCTATCGGCAACCACTGCAGCACAAGTTCGATCCCAGCCAGGGACATTACCAAATGACACAGCAGACCTCTCCTGCCTCACCCACTGCTCCCCTCAGCAGTGTATTTTAGTCGATCTGCCTGTTCTGCTCCCTGCTCTGTCTCTGGTGAATCCTCTCACCACCCCACACCTCTGACCTACGCCCCGGTTCTTACATGCATAAATAAATAAATCTTTAAAAAAAAAAGTAGACTATCAATCTATGGCCCAGCAGTTATCAGCTTATCCTGGGGACAAAACAGGAGATAGAAGGGAATGAATAATGCTCAGCTGCCGTTTCAGACAAATCAAGGTTCAAATTTAGGCATTTCAATTTAGTAATTTTTATTTTATGGAACAACTTAAACCTCTCAAAGATTCATATGCTACTTCTAGAACTAGACATGAGAATGCCTACTAGTGGGGTTATTCTTGTGAGATTCAGACGAGGCACTACACATCAAAACATTTATGCAGTTAGAAGCACAGGAAAAAGTCACAATCAATGGTCAAGATGAGGCCCAGAGTCTTGGACACACAGCAGAAGTGACGATGTTTTTACTCCTAATTCCTGTTTTAACATGATCAAGACTGATAAGCATCTTTTCTCATCCTTTTATTTATTTGCCAATATAAAATGTGGTTTTGGTCACATTGCAGATAGAGTATTGTTTAATTATGCAACACTTTTAAAAATTCTTAATAACCCCTGAATCAGTTATTGTGGCCCTCAGACCCACATGTGACTCTCTTCAAGGCAGCATCATTCTACAAAAAACAAAACAAACAAACAACAACAACAACAAAAAAAAACGCCCAAAGTATGAAGTGGTGAAGAGGATATCAAGGTTCTACACTAATGTAATTGTAAGGCTCCTCACTTCTCTTATCTGGGGAGTGTCTAAGAATTGAACCATTTTAGATTTAAAATGTTCATTAAAGTTTATTTTAAATTAATCTATTTTTCAAAATAAAACGAATTTCCAATATTAATGTTAAAACTTTGACAATATAAAATGTCCTTATGGTCACAAGATTTATAATTTTAAGTCATTTAAAAGCAATTGCCCTGATGAGTTGCCCTGGATTTCATCCCAGAAAAGGGACAGTAATGAAAATAATCAGTTAAATATGAATAGTGTTTTGTTTAAGAATAACACAGCAATACTCATGTCACAGTTTTGACGAATCTATCTTGACAACTCTTCCTTAATCTACACCTACTCCAAGGATATTTAATGAAAAATCATACAACCATTGTTCAGTTTTCACTATCAGATAAGTATAGTCCTGCTTTATAACTTAATAATCATGTGTCACTGAAGCATCCTCTCTCATAAACTAGAGAAAGCAGCCCTTATTCAAGTTAGCTGGCCCACAGGAAACAAATACAACAGTTATTATAAATGGGATTGGCAACAAAAAAGCCCAAAGGAAGATGTGAGATACTGATGTCCGCATTATTTTTAAGTAAAGTTGCACACACAAAATGAACTGGAAAATTAAGCTGATCCTAAGAATATGCATTTTACTCCTATTATTTTTAATCATATTATTTCCAATCACATCAATTCTAAAATTGCAGTGAAATTATTTCATTCATGTAATTCTTTTGGAAAATTGTTTAGTAAATATTAGAATTATCAACAAGTTTATATTCTTCATACCACTAACCCCAACCCTGAAAATTATTATAGAAATGAAAGGAGGTGGTGTTTCATAACTTATAATAGTAAAAATTTGAAAATATCTTTTTTTTTAAAGATTTATTTATTTATACATACAAGTTGGGGTACAGGCCAGAGGTGTGGAGTGGCGAGAGGCTTCACCAGAGACAGAGTGGGGAGCAGAACAGGCAGATCAGAAATACACTGCTGAGGGGAGCAGCGGGTGAGGCAGGAGAGGTCTGCCACACCATGTGGGATTCTCCCCGGCTGGGCGTCGAACTCGCGAGCCGCTGCCGACAGCTCCGCAGCGCGGCGCTCAACCGCTGCGCCACCAGGGAGGCCCAAAATTTGAAAATATCTTAAATATTCAATAAGAGGAAGATGTCTATATAAATCAGACTAAAATAAATTAATAGTACATAATGCTGTGAATAGAATGCTACATAAACAGTGAATTTTTACTATCTAATAAAGATAAAAAATTATAACTGCTTATTTGTACAGACATTTGAATTTCAAAATCAAGAAGATATGAAAATGTCAATAATAGTGATATATTAATATCAATATATGTGATATAATATCAAAACTTAAAAATTAAGTTTAAAACTCATAATACTACATTTTCCATCATCTCAAGGTTCAGAGAAAAGATAAGGTACTTGAGAATCTTATTATCTATCGAGTATAATTTTTTGCATAGGAAGGACTAACATGTTAATATAATATAGAATCTTATACTAAAATCTTAGGACAGTTGTAAACTACAAGAAGTCAAATCATAGTTTCAGCTGACACACCCAGCCTCTGTACTCACTTTGACATCAAGTTTAACTTCATGTACTCTCAGAGGAAGCAACTACCTCTGCTTCTACTTCTCCTACTTCTCTTTCCTTTCTTAGCATCTTTCATACGCTGGGGCTGCTCCAGCGTTGGCTCTGGGGCCCTGGCGACCATGACCTGTGGGCCGTGAACCATCTCTTGCCACTGTGACCTTGGGAATTTTGCCTCCTCGCTCTCCCCATTGCCCAAGATTTCCTCTGCATTTGTTTTGGCAACAGACTAACCCTAATAACATCAGTGTTTCTGAAAATAATACATATTCCAGTTTCAACTTTGAAGTGTGTGTGTGTGTGTGTGTGTGCGTGCGCGCGTGCGTGTATGTATATGTGTGTGTGTGTATGTGTGTATAAAATATGTAAACTATATAAGGAATTAGTAAGGCTGTTATTTACATATTGTTATATTTCCAGTGGCAAATTTCAGATGCATTTAAAAGTATCTATGTTCCTTTAGATCACATTGGTATATGTTTTTCTAAATAAATATTATGTTCTATTACTGACATAGCAAAATTGAATGGAAACCATATGCAAAAGTTTTGATGTCAAATAGTTGCATCTTCTCTAAGCCCATAAAGGATTTGATTTTAAATTGTAATTTTCATTGAGTGACTTGACATCCATGCTCTTTTTGAACGTAAGGGTTAAAAAATAATTGCATTCCTTGATCAGGATTCTTCTTATCTTTTATGTCTAATCTCAAACATGGTTCCCCTTAGCCAGTGTAGCTTGATTATCCTAACCATTTGGGCTTTGTTACTGCCTTAGGGTTTCTGTACCAGCTTTTCTCTCTTGCTTCGAATGCTCTTCCCATTGATGTGTTTAAGGATGGTCCAATCACAACATTCAGACATCAGCATCATCTGACAGCAAAGCCCCTAGGCCACCTAACTAGGGCTACACAATCACATACATCACTCCAGTACAATTTTCTGAGAATCAGTTACCACTCTATGACTTTATTGTCATTTAACTACAGGTTGTCTGTTACACTAGAACGTAAAAGGGTCATATATTGTCTTAGTCATGAATGTATACCCAGTATCTGGAGGAGAGTCTCACATTTTGTACAAACTCAGCAAATATTCCTGATAAATGAATGGACCATGTGGTTATTGAAAAAATGGTTATTATAGAAGCGATGTGCCTAGTTTTTGTATATAAAACTAAAAATGTTGATTTACACACCTTGTTTGAAACAATATACCTGATATTGTAATTATTTTCATCACATGCATATAATACATACACATTAAAATCACAACAGGATATAAATCACACTATGACCCCAAGCTTCCTGTATACCTAGTTAAGTAAGGTAGTTTTAAAAGGCATCAGTGTGTCTCTAGTGATATCCAAGCAAGATCTGGAAAATACAAACATGATTTGGATTAAGAAAAACCCAAATCTGAATGTAACAAGACTCAATATCCTATAGTCCAAAAAAAAAAATCTATAGAGTTCCTTTTTTCTCACAAGAATAGAGAGGTAGCCTTTGTTAATAAATCACGTTGTTGCACCCAGAAAAATAAAAAAGAACATATAGACACTAGATTCTTTAGTCTCCAGCATGATAGCTTCTCATCTTGCTTCTCAAAAGGGTAAAAAAAGGAGTGGAGAATTTTGGTGAACTGGTGGCCTCCATATTAAATCACAAACTAAAAATCTGAGATCGGACTTGCTTCTGAAAGCTTCCTAAATGGACAACTTTCAGCATACAAAAGGGAAAATTCAAACTCTCCTAAAGTGCCTGTTTTATTCATCCATGCCAACTTCTCATCCAATCTGTGAAATTGCAAATATCAAAGTAACCAAAGTCTTTTAGGCATTCATTCATCCAATATTTTTTAAAATTTTTATTGGTGTACCACTGGTTTACATTTTTGTTAGTATTTTAGAATTACAGGCTCTCCCTCTTCAGGCGTAATCTCCTTGCACATCCACTAGCAAAGCACTCAAGTCCATCTTGCACTCTCCCCACCCTGTTCTCTTCCCTCCGCTAACTGCTCAATTCTATGGTCAGCCTTCAAGACTTGGTTTAAAAGTTTGTCTTTGACCCTTTGTTTGGTTTCTCTATATTCTACATATAAGCGATACCATCTGGTATGTATCTTTCTCCTTGTGGTGTATTTAGCTTAGCATAATCATGAGGTGCCTGACAGACATCTAAACATACCTTAAATGAGTAAACATAATCCTGAATTGACAGGGAATATAATCTTGCTGGGAATGCAGAGAAAATGAAACTCAAATGTTTATTTGAAAGTGTATTTTGTGATCATTGATGTTGAGGATGCCACATAATGAAGAGTTATGAAACAACTGAAGGAATGAGTAGAGGATGTCATCGGGAAAGATTTGTCCAAGAAAGAGAGTGTTGATCTGAAAATGGAGAATGATGTGATGGAAACAGCTAGAGAATATCTCTGGGAATGTGAATATAGCAGTGAGCAGAATTGTGCAAACGAAACTCTGAACTGGAATGGTCATGAATTAATCAAAAGACAGGTTTAAAAATAATAAATGGCCAAATCTTTATGAGAAGTAGGATGGCGTAGAAAATATACTGAAGAGGCAGGGAGTTCTTGATATTGTTGGCTGCTGTGTGCCCAATGAATTTTAATAAATGGGAGGGTAAAATTTCATAGTCCTACTAGGATTTTCCAAAATATGTAAGCTAATGACCACCCAAGGTACCTTGTTTCATCCAGAGTTTCCTCATGGCATTTTTCACCTCCGCATTCCTTAAGGTATAGATCAAGGGGTTTAACATGGGTGTGATAATGGTAAAGGACACAGTCATCACCTTATCTATGGGGAAAGTAACCACAGGTCTCACATTCAAGAATATACAGGGCACAAAGAACAAGAAAACCACAGTGAGGTGCGAGCCACAGGTGGAGAGAGCTTTGTGCCGTCCTTCAGAGCTGTAAGACCTCAAGGAGCAGAGGATAATTGTGTAGGAGGCAATAAGGATAAGGAAGGTGATCAAACACATAGCCCCAGTGTTGAGGATGACTAAGATGCCCAGGACATGGGTGTCCATGCAGGCCAGTTTCAGCAGTGGAAACAGGTCACATATAAAGTGATCCATGACATTGGGACCACAGAAGGGTACTTGATACATGAAAAGAAGCTGCACTGTTGCATGCACGGAACCCCCTAGCCAGGCCCCTCCCACCAGCACATAGCACACCCGAGGGCTCATGATGGTGGTGTAGTGCAGGGGCTTGCAGATGGCCACGTAGCGGTCATAGGCCATCACGATGAGAAGGATGATCCCCACACCACCAAAGAAATGCTCTGCAAAGAGCTGGGTCATGCATCCTGCGAAGGAGATAGTGGTGATATCAGAGAGGCAGTCCACAATCATCTTGGGGGCAATGACAGAAGTGTAGGTGGCATCCATAAGAGACAAGGCAGTGAGGAAAAAGTACATCGGTGACCTCAGACTTTGACTTGTGACCATGGTAACCACAATGAGTAGGTTTCCCACAACTGTTAACACATACATGATGAGAAATACAACAGATAATATTCTCCTCAGTTGTGGATTCGTTGTAATGCCCAAAAGAACGAATTCAGTCACATTGCTTGGATTCTCCATTTACTGTAGGTTGATGGAAGCACATTACTCCGAACTGGAAACTCTAAAAAGGGAATATTATTTCTAATTAGCAATCACTGGGTATATTGGACATTATTTGCACTCTGTCTCACAGCCTGTTGACCCTCGTTATCCTCTTGGAATTAACACATCAACCAGCCTCTACTAATTATAGCTCAGACCTACTGATCTCCCCAGCACCTTCTCTCACCTGTGTGCCTCTTACTTTCTCTTCTGATACTTGCTGCTCGAGACATATAGAAGACCCTGATCCATCATTCTGGTGCATTCACACATCTGGAAAGAAGAAGGCATTAACAAATCTTAAAGAAACCCTAGATCATTGGTAGACAGGAGCCCCTGGATAAATGGTAACCAGCTTAACATAATCTGGTTTACCTTTCTCTTCTACCCTGTTTATTTTTTTTTATAAATATATATTTTTATTGTTATTTATTTCTTTTACATTTTGTATTCCCCTTGGGTAGCCCACCACCAATTCACCCGTGATCCATCTCCATGATCCCTTGTGTTCTTTTCTATTCCATTTTGTGCCCTTTTCCTTCCCTCCCTCTGCCTCCTTCCCCCCCCCCCACTGACTGTCTCTCTCCCACCCGGCCTCCCTATAGTCCTGTTATAAGTGATACCCTGTTTAACTATCACCATCCACAGCCTCCATTCCGTGTGCCAAAAATAAACGACCTACATACAAGCCTATCTCTAAGAATCTGTTTTGGAGGAACTTCAAACTGGGAAACTGACCTTCATTTATCACTAACCATATCCAAGAACTTGAGGCATTTCATATAAATTCTCATTTATTCCATAGGCTCACTGAGCATGTAGAATATGCCTAGCTGAATAGCTCACACGACTAGTAGGTCATATCCTAAGAAAATGACAATTATATCCTTTCCATCTGCATTTCCCCCTTCTCAATTTGGATTATTTTCACATATTTTTTATATTCAATATGTCTTAGTCAGTGTAATATCCTATGAGACATTTCCTTCCAGTTAGAGATAATATACTTAGGCTTAGAGTGGTGAAAAAATGATACCAAGTTCCCAAAAGCAGGAAACATTGAGCCAAGTTCAAACCCAGCATCCCTAGAGCAACATCACTACCAGTAATAAGCCATAGCTCTTCTCTAATGGTTGCATTGAGGTTCAATAGGAAGGACACACAGCACTTCATGATAAAATTCTGTTTCATAGCAATCCAGGGAGATAGACTGATGTTTCCTGTATCTGCTTCATCAACATTTCTAAAATAAAATTCAACAACAAATTGACTAGCAACTCCACAATAAAGAGATGCCAGTATATAATATATATATATATAATTATAACCATCTGTCTTACACATAAACATCAAAATGAACAGATGAGAATAACTTCATCTTTATTTCTAGATATAATGACTTATGTATCAATAATATCTTTTGAAAAAATTTCCCACACAAATGGACCCATAGAGTCCAAACACATGTTGTTTAAGGGTCAGCTCATGTGTGTATGCCTATGTATATATTGCATACATGAATATACAAATAGATACAGAGATAGATATATACACATACATACAATGCAGGGTTTAGATTTGCCATGCCTGCACAGTTAAAAATCCCTTTATAATTTTTGGCTTTCCAAAAATTTAACTACCAAAAGACTGCTGTTGACCAGAAGCCTTACCAATAACATAAATGGTCAATGAACACATCTTTTGTTAAGTGTTATGTAACATAAACTGCATTTCACAATAAAACAATCTACAGAAAAGAAAATGTTAAGAATAAAAATGTCAGGAAGAGAAAATAAGTTTATAGTACCAAACTGTAATTATAAATACCTGAAGTTTACTTTGTCTGCTTACAAGATGACTCATCAATCTCTCTGTGCCATATTATCTTATATGATAAAAAACACCCAGAAGGTATACATATTACTAATGTAGAGACCCCAAATGAAAAGATAATGTGAAAAACCTTTAACATTTATTTACAATTAATGATTCTTGCATTAATAATATTTATTGAAAAAAATGTGTGTGTAAGTGGACCCATGAAGTTCAAACCTGTGTTGATCAAAAGTATACAATTAGCAAGTGATATATCCTGGATTTGAATCCAAAAAGTAGACTTTAGTGTTGATGTGTGTTTTTGGTGTTGGATTTCCCATAGTGCTAAAAAATGTCTTCAGTAAAATCCTGATAACATTGTGTTTATTGAGTGTCTCTGGGTCTTCATTTGTAATGAACACACACACCACCAATATTACATGTCTCTTAAGAAAGGGCTTTACAAGGGCTATTTCAGCCAGTAAGTCTTCTAAACTTGTTTCTGTTTCCTTGAGAGATGAGTGGAGATAAAAATATCTACACTAGAAATTTTATAGGGTAGAAATTCCTCTACCATTATAGATAGCTGAGGAGATTAATCTGACTTGATTAATCTGAGTTGATTTCACTACCCCATCCTGAGCAACTCCTGTCACCCTCACCAACACCAGCACTAGCACCTTGGGCAACACAGCTCAAAATAAATGTGTTTTTATAAAGATGGAGAAATATAATTTTAAAATCCAGTTTATCTTTAAATTAAAGTCAGAAATTTGAAGTTATCATTAACTAATTTAAAAGAAAGAAAAAAGACCAAAAAAGTTTTACTCAAAGGTAATTAGTAAAAAAATAAAGTTTGAGGAAGTTGGTACAAGAGCAAAGCAGAAATATATATAGACATACAGAGAGAGAGAGAGAGAGAGAGAGAGAGAGAGAGAGAGAGA
>PVIJ01012208.1:0-50892 GCA_004024925.1 Scalopus aquaticus | reverse complement strand
GGAGGGGGAGGGTCCGCTGTGATTCTTCTCTGTACGGGGATGGCGAGTGGGGGTGGGGAGAGGGGGGATTTCAGCTCCTGCGTGGAACCTAGAGAAGCAAGTGGAAGGTTCTGTCACGTGGGTTGAGCCTTAGGAGGTGGATTTTCGAAACTGCAGGGTGTGACCTTTCCGTCTCAAAAAGCGTGGAAATCCCTACAAGGTGCCGTCTGTTCTAGGCTCTGAGAGAGATTTCTGCTTTCGAAGTTTCTTTTTCTCTCCCACGCCTGGCGGCCTCTTCCCAGCCGCCCCTAGGTAGAGATTTTAAAATTTGCAAGCAGAGTCTGCCTTGCATGGTGCGTGTTCAGTGCTATAGTATTTTCTGCCTTTGGGACTGCACGAGCTTCTCGGGTTTGTTTTGATTGCCCTTTACAATAAAAACCCTGTACCAGGGAGATCCCTTGGGAAAAAGAGAGACCAAGGTTTATTGAGGGGACTCCCCAAGGTTTGGTTTTTGAATTTCCCGAAGGGCTAGAGATAGGTCGTGTAGCATTTTGCTTGACTTTCAGAGGGGTAGAAAGAATCAGCGGATGCCTTTACTGAAGTCCCCTATATTCATTAAATTATTCCTTCGAGATTATCTGAGCCCCCTTTGGTTTGAATTTGGAATAGATCCAGTTTGCCTAATTGGAGCCATCATTTTGTAATTGCCTGTAATTCTTCTCTGGGTTATCAAATCTATGGCAAGCTTATGGAGCAGGAGGAATAATCTTTTTTTTTTTTTCGTTATCTTGATTAAGATAGTTTTAATGTAAATTTTATGTTGTTCCTTGAAAATGTGAAGATTTGCAGAATAGCATAAGTTTAAATTATGGCCCACTTCGAATTGTGCAAAACCTTTCCTTCCCCAGCTCATCTCCAGGAACAAAATCCTCCCCATTCTTTACACTGAAGAAGCAAGGGCTTCTGGGATGGTAACTTTGCCTTTGGAAACTCACGCTCACATTTGCTTTAAGAATACATATTAACAAGGCAGAGCCCTTTAATGTGGTGAGACTGTATAGCGCTTTCCCATTTTGGTTGCATAAGGTTCCAATCTAGTCTTTACCTTCAGTCTTTAAAAATGCTTATTTAACTTTTTAAAGAGTAAATATAATCTTTATGCAACAGGAAATTGGTCAGACAGGCCATGGTTTGTGCAAACCACCTCACTATAAGTATATAGTGTCAGACTACCATATAGATTCTTTAGCTAGAGATGGTTTTTGAAATTCTAAGCTACCATTCGCATTTTGAATTTTTGGCAAAGTTTTTTTTAATCAAGTCTAGATTATTGAGTGAAATTTTTAAAAATGCATACCATTTTAATTGGTAAAATTCTTCCTGTATGCTATCAGTGCATTGGAGCTAATTTAATATGTGTCACACTAATGGACCACTTAAATAAGATAATTGTTTGTTTACTAGAAATGTTTAATTGGAAATAGGGATTTTGGGGCCTGAAGGATTAACAAAAATGCATTTAAATAAACATGGTTTATTAAGCACTTCTGGATGCACCATTTCTAATGTTAAGGTGATACACATCCTGTAAACCAGCAGCAATCAGAAAATAGTACATTTTAAAATGCAATTTACATCTGATTGTTTTTTCTCTTAGAGGTCGCTGACACTGGTCAACTCTTTCCAGCTTGTTGATGGCTGGTGGGGCTTTAAGTTTCTCTAGACAAAAGGAGTAAATGGAGTGTCTTTTGGGGAACCTGTTGTTTGCTTTGTTGGACTGAAGGGGGGAAGATGAACAATTTCAGAAATTAACAGAAGTATAATCAGATAGCTCTTGAAATATTCCTAAAGATTTTGCTAATGTTTATGTGATTTAATTTATAAATCAAGCTTTTCTGTAAGAAATTGACCCGTAACCCTAAAGTTTTGACATTAAAAAAAAATTAAGAGTTTGTTGAAGGGATGGAAGCAAGCTAACCTTCTGGGATTGGTCACTGCTTTCTTGCCCTCAACTTCTGGGTTCCCTTCCCAGCACCCCTCCCTTTTCCCCCCTCTGGTGCCAGCAACTTGGCTTTTATAACCTTGTGGGAGTTGAACAAATGTTCGTGCCTGCTTGAACTTTAGGCCTTATCTATTTGGCTGCTTTCCCCAACTTTTGCCTACAGCATTTCTTTTCTTTTTCTTTTTCTTTTTTGGTGGTTAATTGAACTTTCCAGTTGTTTGGATTAGGGGTAAAAAGGAGTGGACTAATTATTTTCCCTTAAAAGATCTTTTCTTTGAGCTCCTGTTGGACCAGAGCAAAGAATGTTTCTCTCTCTCTCTCTCTCTCTCCTTTCTTTTCTTTCTTGCTCTCGCATTCTCCCTCTCGCGCACTCGTCAAGGGCTCACCTAATTAAGCAAAATATGCGACCATCTTATTCAGCAAACATTTACTGAGTTACCAGCTTCTGTGCTAGATGCAGAGATACACAGCAGACAAGAAATGGCTCCTGCATTCTGGTGTAGTTTAGTCATAAAAATGAAAAATAGTGGCTATGCTGTGGATAATTAGGCGTGGTTCCAGAGTCTTTGGACCTTAACCTAGTACTTTATATACATTAAACCTGCTTCAGCCATGCAGACTGTAGGGACATTTCTTTCCTGGGAATTTCCTGCATAAATTCCAGCTCATCTTCCCAACTAAGACCAACTTTTTCATTTTGGGCGCTGCTGTGGCCTTTTTTAAAAAAGATATCTTCTTTGTAAAGTAAATAGGACATAGCAAAATTCTTAATGTTCAGCATTTACATCACTGGATAGAGTAGTGAGAAGCAGAAGACTGGGACAGCTTTCCATCCCATGACTTAAGGCATCTTCTGACAGTACTTTGGGACAAACGAGCTTTCTGTGGCTGATTGCCAATTATGGCTGCTGACAATGGCGATGGCATCCAGAAGAGTGGGTCGTGCTAACTCAGGACAGGGAACAGACCACCTCTGCTCTACGGCTTCTTGCTGAGAACTTAGAGAATTTTGGTCTGTGGATGGTGCTACAGAGTGGTTTTCTTTCTTTCTTTCTTTTTTTTTTTTTTTTTTTTTTTTTTACAGGCGAGAGGTGTGGGGCGGCGAGAGGGTTCACCAGAGACAGAGTGGGGAGCAGAACAGGCAGACTGACTGAAATACACTGCTGAGGGGAGCAGCGGGCGAGGCCCGAGAGGTCTGCCGCACCATGTGGGATTCTCCCTGGCTGGGCGTCGAACCCGCATCATGCGCTGCTGACAGCTCCACAGCGCAGTGCTCAACCGCTGCGCCACCAGGGGGAGGCCCCAGAGTGGTTTTCAAAGGGCATGATTTTGCCCCCTGGGGGCTTTCCAGCCATGTCTGGAGACATGTTTGGTTGTCACCACTTGGGGTGCAGCAACCTAATGGTGTCTAGTGGGTAGACACCAGGGATGCTGCTTAAACATTCTTCAACCCTGCACAGGGCGGCCCCCTACAAAAAAGGGTTATTCAACCCCAAATGTCAGTGGTGCTGAGGGTGATGTAATTTCCTCTCCACGGTGCAATAAAATGTAACTTTAGGGCAATGGAGAACAATAACACTCCCTTGAGGTGACCAAGTCGTTGGCTGAGTTTACTTTATTAGTCTTAAAAGCGACTAGTTCCCATGATTTGACCCGAATAATAAAAAATACCAATAAGAGCCATCATTTCTTGTACTTACTCTGTGTTGGGCACTTGTATCCATTATCCATTCTCTTCATTTTCTAGATGAGGACCCAGGCTCAGAGAAGTAAAGTAACTTGCCCTGGGTCTCGTGACTGGCCGGGGTTGGAAGGAGACTCAAAATTAAGATCATGTTACTGCTCAGAAGTTCAGTTTTCAACTTAACGTCCTCAGCCTGCCTTGTGGCATGCTCCATTCAAAATCTTACTTAACAAAGTTAAAATTACTGTGTGTCCTGTATGCCATTGAGTTTGCTGGAGAGTAATTAAAACCATGAGCATTAAAATTGAACCTACTTGGAGTAAGTGACCAGGATAAAGGGAACGAATATTACTTGAAGGCCTGCTATACAGTTCTCAAAAGTACACTAGTTTGAACTTAACATTGTATAATTTGAACCTCACAGCAGTTCTGTGAAGTAATTATGGTGCACATTTTACCAATGAGGTTAGTTCAGTAACTTGTCTAAGATTACACAACTACTTGGAATTTGAACTTAAGTTCCACCGCTAAGCCACTGTCTCTTGCTGTTGGCTCTAAAGCTTGGGGTGGAGGAATGCGTTGAGTTAGTTGAGTTTGCTGCAGAGAGGTGAGTAACTAGTCCTAGATAGAAAGCAGGCTCTGGTCACTTCTGTCTACTAGACGATGAGGTTACCTTCAGTGAGAGACTAGAAAGGTGAATGACCGCACCTTCCTATGTTGTTGAGAATGGCGTCTGGTGTGGAATGTTCCAGAGATCTACCCACAATGAGACTGAGTGTCATTTTGGAGAACTTGCTTTTCTGTCTTAACTTGAGTTTTTCAGTGTTTTGGTAACCGTGATACTGTGTTTATAGCTTTTCAGCGGGTCACCTTCCAGCTTTCTTAGGATTGTCATCTGGAACTTTCAGTGAGAGCCTTTAGTTGTGTCGGCTTTTCCCAGAATTTAAACATTTGTGCTTGCTTATGGAAGTTGTTTTTATAACATCATCAAATTCATACTTGTGTTTTCCATATGGGGGGTGTGTTTTGTTTTGACAACTAAATATTTATCTTAACTTTTGATGTGTTGCGTTGTAGAGCATAAAAAGAGAAAAATAAAAAAACAGTCCAATAGCAGTCATATTTTGTCTGGCAAGCAGGGTTTTTTTTTGTGGGCAAAAGAAGGACCTCATGTTTCATTTCATTTGCTTTAAATTGGAAAGGAATTTTAACCATGAATCTCAAGGGCCAGGATGCCGGGGTGGGGGGGATGAAATGTTATTTAGATAAAATGCATGTTTTGATTTCCACATAGGACTGTGAGCCACAGATTCTGATTATAATAATAATGTCCTAATTCTGACTCCAGCAATCCACCACTCGGTACTCATCCACTGTGTATAGACATGTGCGGTGATACTGCCAGTTGATTCTGCCCCTCCATGGTGATTTAGAGGAGACTTGAGAGATCTGATAAAACTTGCAAGAATGCACTCATCCTTTTGAAAATACAATTTTTGAATGATAAGTGGTACATTTCCATCATAGGAAAGTTCAGAAAGTACAGTAAAGCCTAAAGAAGAAAATAAAAACCAGTTGTAATCCACCACCCAGAAATTAGTTTCAATGTTTTGTATGTTTTTTTTAATGGTGGGTTCAAGTCCATTACAGTAATGCCTACTTATAAATGCAGTATAAGTTATCTTTTGGAAACTAGACCAGATTTTCAGACTTACTGCTGCATCTCTTGATAAGATGTCATGGTGCTCGAGTTCTATCCCTGGTCAGGGAGCTTCCCACGTGGTGCAGCAGACCTCTCCTGTCTCGCCCGCTGCTCCCCTCAGCAGTGTACATCAGTCGATCCTCCTGTTCTGCTCCCCACTCTGTATCTGGTGAATCCTCTCACCTCTGACCCACACCCCAGTTCTTGTGTGCATAAATAAATAAGTCTTTAAAAAAAAACCCTTCACAGTCAGAAATTTTTTGCTGGCCTGTCCCGCAAAAGAACAAGCCGTTGTGATGATAGCAGTCACCACCGAAGGCAACCAACGGAGGCCGCATTTCCTAATTCCAGAAACTGATCAAAGCAGTTGAGAGCAGTCCAGGGATTTTTTGTATTGTTTGCTGTATTGGAATTGAACATTAGTGAAGGGCCGTCTCTTTACTGCATCCAGCCCTCAGCTGACTCTCCCCTGGCCTATGGGGGCAGGTGCCATGTCCAGGACATAGAAAATTGGTCAGCAGCGGGCTGCACGGGCGATGGCCCCTATGTAGCATCCGGTGTGTGGTAGGCTGGGCCAGCTGGGTTTCTGGAAGTGACTCCACGATGTTGGCACATTGAGGAAATGGCCCAGTGATGGATTTCTCAGACCGTATTCCTGTGGTTAAGTGACACACGACTGCAGTTTACAGTAACAAAAAATGACCATAAGAGTCTTTATACCTGGGACCCTGGAAGACCACAGTTAGAGCCATTGCTGCGTGAAGGTGTTTCTTTATAAAATGAGCTGTCTATTAAAATGGCGAGAAGGAAATTTTGAATACTGCATCTGCTGCTGCATTGAGGAAGTTAACAAATTATAACAAATGCTGGCATCATTAACACACATACATTTGTTTTAACCTGATGCTGTTAAAAATTAAGTTCTTAGGCTTCCCTCCTTTCCTTCCCCGCCCCCTTCCTTCCTTTCTGTAGCTGTGTGGGTCACTGTCTCTCTGTCTCCTGTGCGTGGGTATGTTTCAGTCTGCTGCTGCTGACTTTTTTTCGGTCCATCTGACTCTGTCCACTTTCCTTTTTCTGGATTCTCCACATAGCCACACCATCATAGCCGCCTGCCACTACATCTCCCCCCCCCCACCCGTTGTCGCTGTGACAGTTACCCCAACCTGGACTGGGCCGCATTGTTTCTCAGCTGAGGCTGCCCAAGGAAGTTGCTGGCCCGAGCTGGTGTGGGATGAATAGAGCTGGTGCCACTTGAGACAGAAATGTCACCGATAGAATGGAATTAAGCAAAAGACAGAGGTTATGTGGGTGTGCGTGCATGTATACCTGTGGACTTGAAATGATCCTTTCTCGGTAGCCGGGGCCCCAGCAATGCTTAAAGCTACGTGAAATAATGAATCTGGATACTCATTGCCAAGGGCTTACTATTTGAACAAATGAGAAAATTGTACCCTTGCCTAGGGGTGTGTTTCTCAGTTATTTTGCTCCTGTTCCTCATTATTGCCTGCTAATGAATATGTGCATTGTCAGTAAGCAGCCAGCTCTTTCTGGCTTCCTGTAGAACACTATTCCTCCGCTGAAAATGGGTTTTCCTCTGTATTTAAACCACTGAGATTCACTTGTACTTCATTTTTTAACTGCTGTAGTTACAAATGGTTCAGATTGAAGATATGTTGAAATCTGGAGGCGGCGGTGGGGGGCGGGGGAAGGAAAATCAAAATAAGTCTTTGTTGTCATCTCTTTACTGTTTGTAGAATTTACATTTGATTTACCTGCATTAAAAACTCTGGACCTTCCATAAATCTCAAGCCAATAATATGCCATAGATACTCTAATCACAGGAACTCGTAACCACCACACACAGGATTTTAAGTTTACCCTTCTATACTAAGGAAGCGATAGCTGGCAATCGGAAGTTTTCTCATCAAGGTGCTTTTGATGAGGGTGGTGTAAAATGCAATTTCCACTCGAATTGTCTTCACATTCACCTTCAGTTTTACAGTGTGGATGAGGCTGCATGACACCTGCTAGAGCTGAGATGTGTGACTTACGAGGCAGACATTAAGGAGTGTTTTTTCAGTGAACTCTGCAAGAGTAGTTTTACACGTCCTTCTTGTCTGTGATACGTGTTGCTGGCGTCTGCCTACAGATGTTGTCGTCAGCACTTCCACGAGATCAGGCAAACTGAACTAGCATGTGTGGCCCCAGGTTTCCCAGAGACTAAAGAGAACACACACACACACACGGATTAGAAACTCAAGAATTTTTATTTCAGTAAGCCATAGGAGTATTTCTATTTTTCGATGTTTTCTAAGAAATACCCTATAAATGATTGTAGTTTCAAATACTTAAAAATGATAGAAGAAATCATCAGCCATGGAACTTGTAGAAGCTCAGGAGACATTTTAGGCACTTTGTCAAAGATGCTACCTCTCCAGATGCCAGGGTCAATTCAAGTTTTCAAATCATAGGTCCATTTCCCTTCTAGGCCAGAAGAAACGTTGTCTCTTAAAAAGGGAAGGAATTTTCCAATGTAGTAAGCACACCTAACCACACTCAGGAAAGAAAAAAAGCCAAACAGCCAAAGCAATTTGAGGAGGTGAAAGATTATACTTGCATCTCTAGATAAAGTGGCTTCGTTAAAGCCAACTTTTAAATATCAGCTCCCCCTCCAATTTATTAAGGGGCAATTAATAAATATAATTGTATATATTTAAAGTATAAAGCATGATAATTTGATATACACATACATTGTGAAATGATAACCAAGATCAATATGTTTAATATCCATTTCATTGAGTATCATTTAGGTACAATAAGCTGCATCCATTTAAGGCATGCAGTTTAATGAGTTTTGACAGATGTATATACTCATGAAAGCACTACCACAATCAGATTGTAGGGTATTTTTATCGCTCCCCAAGTTTCCACATGCCCCTTTTGCAGTACATTCTTCCCTCTGCCTCCATCCCCAGGCAACCGCGGATCTGCTTTTGTGTGAGAACCACTTTCTAAATTTAGATTTGAACATTTGTGACTCCTCTATCCAAAGACCAGATTTATAGCCAAAGCACAATTTTCTCCTCTGTTTAAGACAAAATTACAGGGAGATTCTAGGTTTGGTTTCCTAGAACCTTGTCCTGGCTAACTAAAGGTGAGCACAGGACTTGAGTATTCTGCCCACAAGTCAACTACAGCATCCTTCTTAGTCTCGTTCCATACTTGGATAGAAGGGAAATTACAGGCAGGGGAAACAGAATTCTGATAAAATGGAACAGCAGTTTGTTTTTCTAAAGTAGTTACAGTGAGATGGCAGCACCTACCCTCCCTCCCCCAGAACAGGGCAAATAAAATAATTCACGTTTTTCTTCACACATATTCCTGCAGTAAAGATGAAAAGGTTAAGAATATTTTTATATCTATATACTGGTTTTCCCTTCACACCCCCATTCAAAAGTTGAGCGTTCCTATGAAGCTTTGCGAAATAGCCTAAAACAAAAAAGTAAAAAAACAAATTACCGTGCGTTTATATGGAAAACTTTTTGAGCATTCCCAGAACCAAAAACAACCTACGAAATCATACCAAGGAACATCCAAAGCCTACGATCACACTGACATCTAGTAGAAACAGGAATTCTGTGATAAAGTACAAGCTGCTTGCGGTGCCGCTGCCTCTAGAATGGCTGCTGCAAAACCAACGCTGAACACTCCTTTCACTTTTCACCTTTTGTTGTAACAGTGAAACACCTTTTTGGATTTCTTTGGGTTCATGAAAACCAGTACTCATGTAGGTCTTTTGTAAAAGTGAAGTAGTGAAACATGAACTTTCAAAAAGTGGGGAGTGCCTGTATATGTACAGCTCCAGCTAGTGCCTCGAACCTTCCAGAAGATTTGAAACAGGTTTCAGAAGGAATTGTCTGCGGACAGAAGGCCTGCCATCTTTATGCACTTAGGTGCAAACCCAGTTTTTAATATGGTGAATGTTACTTTCCCGTCAGTATTTTCAGTTCAGCAGATAGGCAGTTTAAGGGTATAGTATTGAGATGAAGTTTGTCCCTTTCTCAACCCCTCAAAAAAATTCGTGTCACTGTTCTTTTACTTATCTCTCTGCCATGGCCATGCTCTGTTCTCTGTCTAGTCTCCATCGGTCACTCCTGATTTCTGCTGTTGCTTCCTTCCTCTGTCTTCCTTCCCTGATTTTCTTCTTCCTTGTCTTTTCTGTCTTCTGATGCTACTTCTCTTACACTGCTCTGCTACATCATAACAAAACTGTTTTTATAAGCATCCCCAGACCAAGTCGTCCGCAGAACTAATTCCAACATATGTCAGCTATCATCTTGGAGACTGTTTTTCTTACTTTTTGTTTTGTGGTCCAGTAATTTCTTCTGACTCCTTTCAAGTTTGGAGCCACGCTGGAGGTTGGAAAGTTGTGTTGTGTTTGCGGGGCGGAGTTACAGGCTTTGAAACCACGAATCGTTTACAGAAATGAATGATTTATATGATAATGTTTCTGCGAAGCTTCCTTTTACCAAGCTAAAACTATTCAAATGGTCTTGAGGTGAGGTGATAGATTGTCCCTCAGAATGTACTATAAAGTACATTTACTTTTAAAAAGAAAAACCTCCAACATTTGTCAAAACCTACGGATGTACAGCACAAAGAGTGAGCCCTAATGTAGACTGTGGACTTCAGTTAATAATGACGTACTAGGGGGCCTCCCTGGTGGCGCAGCGGTTAAGCGCTGCGCTGTGGAGCTGTTGGTGGCGGCGACGCGGGTTCGACGCCTGGCCAGGGAGAATCCCACATGGTGCAGCAGACCTCTCCTGGCCAGGGAGAATCCCACATGGTGCAGCAGACCTCTCCTGCCTCACCCGCTGCTCCCCTCAGCAGTGTATTTCTGATCTGCCTGTTCTGCTCCCCACTCTGTCTCTGGTGAACCCTCTCGCAGCCCCACGCCTGTACCCCAGCTTGTATGTAAACATAAAAAAAATAAATCTTTTAAAAAAAATAAAAAATAAAAAATAATGATGTACTAGTGTGGGCTCATCGACTGTAAAGAAATGCACTACAGTCATGCCAGATGTTACTAATAGAGGAGACTGGGGGGATGGGGTATTGAGGAGATGGATGGAAAGTACTTTCCACTCAATTTTCCTGTAAACCAATACTCAAAAAAAAGCTAATTAAAAGGAAATCCCTCATAATCTGGGATTCAGAAATACAAATAATACATCAGTCACATTTGATCATTAATTTGTAGAATTAAACGCAGTGCTTAGTAAAAAAAAAAAGAAAACAAAAAACAGTGAGATAAGAGAAGTACTTCTCCTTGAGTGAAAAGGCCCCCTGAAAAGTGAAAGTGGGACCTGCTGAGAGCCTCCCAAGCCCGCTAACCCCAGTCTGGTCACTCACCAGTTACCCACAGGTCGTTGTGAGTGTTGGTTCGGTCTTTGTCCACCAGCATCGGGGCCTCAAGCTGTCTCGGCGTTGGAGCGAGCCCCAGACTTGACAAATTGCCTCTCCTACAACACAGTGAACCCTTTTTGACCCTTGGATTTGTGGTGTCACCAGCAGCAGTGGCAATTGGTGAGCTCATGCCAACTTTTTGAGCCAGTATCTAAGTCAGGGTTTGATTGCTTTGGGCCAGAGTCTGCCCGTGCCTTGTGGACGGGGGGCTGACACCAGAGCGCTGTGCCGGCTCTCCAGCCAGCCCACGGGAGAGGATTCGGTTCTTTAAGGTCATTGTGTGCGTGGTTTTTATACGTCGACACTGGGTAGTGATGAGGGGCAACTCGAAGTCTGTGTGGCTTTCTTGAGTTGACCGTGGAAACACTGTTCTGTGGTAAACGGCAGTTAGTGGATGTGGGCGATCAGGTCTGAGAGACACAGTGAGACTAAGAAGCGAGGCAGGCCAAGGTGGTGATGTTAAAGCCGCTGGAAGAGAAAAAAACGGGCAAGGCATCAAAAATGAGACTGTTTCTGGGGCCATGGGTCCAGAATGGTGTCTTGGCCGTGTGGGTGTTCCTGGAATGTGTCCTGTGATTAGGCCCAGGCTGAAAACTTTCATAGAGTTAACTGGAAAAATACTGATTAACAGGGAGGGGGGAGTTGGTTGTAGAGCTCACCTCTTTAACTTACTAAGATGTAGTTTCTATACCAATAGCCCTTTTTTATGGAACTGTAATGTAAGCTTGCTACACTCGTTACTAGACAAGGTCTTCAGCAGTTCTTTTTTTTTTAAAGGAAATCATCATTTATTATCCTACTCCAGAAAACCAGTTAATATTTAATATTATCTCCTTCTAGTCTTTTCTCCCCCTGCATGTAAATACTTCAGCACTCTTTCTAGACTTCACTGCTTGCCTGATTGACTGGCTGTTCGGTCCCACCTCTCTTAGAAGCAGCAGATTTTAACAGGGGCAAAGGTAAAGAGTGGACAGAAATAGCTTCTCCCTTGGGGCACAATGCATGCTAAACGTCGGGGATTCCAGTTCTTTCGCCAAGATCGCAGGTTACTCTGTGCCAGTGGGGAACCAGATGGCGGCCTGGCCAGCGCGCGCCTTGTGGTCACCTTCACGATGGACGCCAAGTTCCGCAGCAGATGGACTGTCCCTCCGTTCCTGTCCGTTGCAGAGGTGGCAGAAGTAATGGTCTGGCCAAGTCAGCACGTGTTTGCATCCCAGGTTGAGACAGGCTGAGTCGTAGCGAGATGCAGCTTGTCACGTTCCTCCCTGTGAAGCAGCTGGAAACACCTGCAAGACCCGGAGGCGAGGGACAGTGGCACCCGGGGCAGGTGTGGGCCAGTGTCCTCCTGCTTCTTCGCTGCCCTGTGGCTGCTCTTCGTCTCCCTCCTGCCCCATCTCCTCATTCCCGTCCGCAGGGTTCCTTTGGCCTTTCCTGTTAAGGATCAAGGCGGTCTCAGCACAAACTGGGGCCCACTGGCCCAGGTGTTGCGGGCACCAGAGGATGTCCTCCAGACTTCCCGGCTGCCAGGGTTTCCCTGCTGCACCAGTTTGGCAGGACCTGCGGGCACTTACGTGGTCAGTGTTCTCTGACGTGGAATGGTGTCATCGCGTGAACTTCTCCCTTCCACTTTTGGAACCCCTGAAATTTTTCTTTCCATGTTTCCTACTGTCCTGGTAGCAGGAAGCAGTGATGTGCCCGCTCCTGCCAAGGGCCGCCCTCTGCTCACTGATGGAGCAGGACTGCCCACTGCCAGCCCGAGGAGGCAGCCCAGCGGTGCAGGCCCCGGCTCAGTGTGCAAGGCCGAGTCCTCCGGAAGACAGAAGCAGCAAGTGTGCAGCGCGCTTGCTCTGTGTGCCGCAGCGCTCGGGGAATATTAAAAGCCCCAGTGACCCCCTCAAGCCAGGCAGGGCCACTGGCGTTGCAGAAGCTGCTAGCGACCATTGAGGGTGTGGCGGGAAGAGCCCAGAGCTGAGTGGAGGAGAAGGCAGGACGTTTGAACCCTGGCCCCAGTTCTGCGAGTGGCAGCTGATCCCTGGGGCAGGTCACTTCCTGCCTGGGGGTCTCAGTTTTTAAAAAGGTAGTCAGTCCACAAAATCTCTGAAATATCCTCTGGCATATTGGCTTGTAAAAAGTGTTCCAAACTGAGACGACACTAAATGGCATTCCAGAAGATGGCCAAGCGAAGTCACAGTCACGCTCTGTAATTTTCCCGCTTAGGGCTATGGTCCGGCGTTTCTCAAAGTGGTCTCCAGGCCGCGGCAGCACAACCCTGCATCTTGTTAGCGTGCTCCTCGATGTGCCCCACCCCAGACCCACTGAGGCAGCAGGGCTGGGGATGGGGGTCCGCCTTCTGGCTTTACAGTAGCACGCCCCTCCCCCCAGGAGATGCGATGCCCTCTCAACCTTGAGAGCTGCAGGCGATAGGTATTTGGGACTGTGGTTAGATTCATGGGGTGGGGTGGGGGTGTTCACTTACCCTCACTCTTTGCTCTGGCTCCCCAGGTGCAGCAGGCCCATCTGGGGGTCTCCGGCTTAGGGGAGGTGACATTGAGCCCCAGTCACCTGTCGTTCTCCAGGGGTGACAAACCTCAGAGGCAGGGAGTCAGCAAAGGCAGCACTGAGTGGGGGACAGCGACAGGTGGACTCAAGGCTGATTGGAAGGCCTTGCATTTCTTGCCTGAAATCTGGCCTTTATACTGCAAAGGAGAAAGGTTCGGGGCAAAAGGGTGTCTGAAAAGTGGGCATTTGAAAGATGATTCTGGCAGCTGTACAAAGACAGGATAATCAGAGTTCATAACAGCAGGCAGGATGGGAGAAGTGTCTTTTTTTAAAGATTTATTTACTTATGCACACAAGAACTGGGGTGTAGGCCAGAGGTGTGGGGTGGTGAGAGGCTTCACCAGAGGCAGAGTGGGGAGCAGAACAGGCAGATCATCCGAAGTGCACTGCTGAGGGGAGCAGCGGGCGAGCAGCGGGGAGATAGGAGAGGTCTGCTGCGCCATGTGGGAAGCTCCCTGGCCGGGGTTCGAACTTGTGCTGCAGTGGCTCTGGCTAGCTTCATAGTGCTGAGACTTAAACCCTTGCACCACCAGGGAGAAGTATCTTGAGTTAAGGCTGGTGAAGTAGTCAGGGTGTGTGGTGAGAATGGGCCGAATTTGGATTGTGGAACTGAGGTGGAGAGAGAGCCAGCATGAAAGCCCCTTTGCGGGGAAGACGACAGGCTTTGGTGCCTGTGTGGGAATGAGGGCAGTGCTAGGGCATCCTTGGCTCCGCAGCGCCTCTCAGGTTTCTTGGACGGCCAGCGCTCCCTAGATGATTCTCCTGGCATTGTCCTGTCTGACGGACCTGTTCTCCTCCTCTGTCCCTCCTTGCTCCAATTTAGGAGTTCTAATTTGGGGAGCGGGTATTGTCTAGTGAGTCACATAAAATATGGAATGGTCGTCAGCCAAGAAGCTACCATGGTCGTGATGGCCGGGGCAAAAAGTTCCATTTCTCTTAAGGAAAGAATGTTTGGAGTTGTGGGAGCTTTGTACACTTGGCAACGACCAGCTCAAGCCTATCGGTCAATTAAGTGAATTTTTATTTTATCATTTGTTTTATTTGGGAACTGTTGTAATAGTCATTGAAAGGACATTAATCTCCATATTTTTAAAACAAAACAAAAATACCATTGAACATTAAGGGCAAAGGACAAGAATTTCAAGGTTTTTACCTTTTGACTTCAGCAAATATTTGCCGCCCCATTTTTCTTGCTGGCTGTTGCCATTTGATTTGTTTATTTGCATTGTTTCCATTTGCTCCTCATGCTGGACAATTTTAGTTTCCCCTGTTCTGGTACTAATGGCTTTTTTTAATTTGTTAATATTCTTAATGTTTTAATACCCTAGTTAAAAAGCAAATATTATTTTACATTCGTAAAATGTTCTTTGTTATTGAAGTGTGATTGACATACGTTATTTTGGTTTCAAGCGTATGCACCATAATAATTTGACATTTGTATACACTGTGATAATGATCATCACGATAATGATCTGTCCTTAGGAGCTTTCGTACTTGTGATGCCATGGTGTTGATTATGGTGCCCATGCTGTGCATTCCTTCTCGACTTATTTAGAAACTTTATTGAAGTAACTGCATTATGACATTATCAAATGATATGAATATACATATTATATATAATATATATTTACATATTTATATATATTCCCTAACACATATATAGGATATATATATATCATCATATAATGTGATAATGCAGTGTTACTTTAATAAAAAAGTTTCAGATGGTCATTAAAAATCAACCTGTGTATAGACTATATTAAATTCACCACTAAAAGACAATTCTACACTGCCCCATACAATTGTGCCCTTTGATCCAATTTCCTCATCCTTATTTTTACTTCTTATCCCATCCCTTTAGGACCAAAAGTAATCTTTCAATGTGCATACAGAAGTGGCTTGTGGAAAAAGGTCCTTCGTGTTTATTTTGGGCCCAGTGGGGATACTGTTCACCTTTCATCTTTGCTTAGTTTATTGACTGTGCCACATCCAGAAAAAAAAGACACTTTTTTGTTATTAATTTGGAAACTTCAGTACTTTGAAGATTTGCATGTATTCCTATGCAGAATTTAAAAAGGACTCACCACAGTAAACTTGCTAAACCTGTGTACTTGTTAATGTTTTCTGAAAGAACTGCAAAAATCTAGGGGAAAATCTAAACCAATCCCAGCTTTAAATGTATAGTATATCTAGTGGGTACCTTTCTATTCCCCAAACTGGATAAAGATAAAACCTCTTTCCACATTGCAAAGAATATTGCGATTCTATCATAGGAAATATAAAAACTTGTGTGGAGTAATTGATCTTCCAAATATGGTAGTGAGTATATCAGACTAAATAGAAGGCCGCAAAATGAAATTTTATATTTCTGTACCTGCAATACCCTCTGTGGGTTTATTTATTAAATTAATATATTCTTAAGGATGTGATTAGGTTGCAGATCTTGATTATACTGAAATTTTTCAAGATGGTGCATCCTTCATCTGAACCGTTTATTTATACCAGTAAATTATTTCTGCTGAATGAGAGCCAGGTTATCAGTTCTTCTGCTAAAGGAAACCAGCCTGTGGCCATCTCATTTGTATTTATCATTACATTTTATGGAAGGTTTTAAAACGTGTTTCGAATACTGCAACGCCAGAGTTTCTCACGGCCACAGCAGTGTAAGCCTTTGAATAAAAGTCGCATCAAATGAAAGTCCAAGCTTCCCGTTGCCAGCACAAGTGTGCCTAATTAAGGAGCTATTTGGGGGTCACTTAGGTGGGAGAGAATATTCTGAAGGACATGATGAAGGAACGGTTACCATGACAATCGCGTTCAAAGAATTTCGAGGAGACAATGGATCTGCGGGCTCATCCATTTTGATTGATTCAACTGGTCTTTCAGGTTCATTCAAACAGCTGCAGTCTGGAGATTTGATTTTTGCACCCACCCACCCACCCACCCACCCAACCGACTGGTGATTTGGGGATCGTGTAAGCGTGTCTGTCGGTAGTGATGGGGTCGCTGATGTCCACCCCACATTCCTGTTGTTAAACCCCAAGGAGAGTGAGTGTGGATGGTAAATGTCGCTAGGACATAGCTACTAGCTGCTTCTGGAAGAATGGTTTGTCTAATTTCACTCAGTAATTCTGTCAGGATGGGATAAGATTAACATGATTTATTTTAAAGCATGACTGACCCGAAAGTGTTGGTGTTTTCTGTTGGATTACTTCGCTGTCATCGCGTCCTACCCAGTGTGTTTGGCTGCTGTTCCGTTTTTATCCTTGCGCAATATCGTCAACACAGTGTGTCATGTCTGGTCAGAGCCAGTTACACACGAGGGCTGGAAAGCACGCCACGAATCTACCTGCCGTCAGCGTCCCCTCAGCTAGATAGTAAGCGGAACCACATGCCGGCGGCGGCGACAGGATGGTGGGGCAGACCCACACCTGCAGTTAAGCTCTTGCCCTCTGTGCTTATCATTCTTTGGGGACTAGTCTGGATGCTGAAAACAGAAACCATCAACCCAAGATATCTGGACCCCAGCGCGGGCGCTCCCTGCCTGCATGGCCCTCGGGCCTCTCTTCTGCCCTCTGAGGGCATCGGGGACAGGGTCTGCCTTCTGTGTGGTTACTAGAAGGCAAGTTCTCTGCCTGTTCCCTGCCCACCCCAACCCCTTTGTCTCCTGAAAGCCAAACTTGTAGAGGTGGGGAGCACAGGCAAGGTGCTGGCAGGGATGGAGCTTTCTGGGGTGGGGGGGGAGCTTTTCTGGTTCTTTAAGGAGAGAACCAGATTCCGTCCATAAAATCCAGGGGCTATGGTTTCCGTCTCCAGGAAAAGTTGATTCCAGAAGGTCAAATAAAGTAGTGTATTAAGGCTAGAGTGAAATGCAGACAGGCTTGAGGATTGTGTGGGGTTGAATTGAAAGAGGCGGGAGGGATGTTTGGGGACCAGCGTGCGTAGCAACAGATGAAACCATTCACGTTGGAGAGCGTTTGCACTGTGCCTGCGCGGAAGTGGTGGTCACGGGGTGTGCTGTGCCGTGACTAGGTGCTCAGCAGGCCTGGCCCGGCAGCCGCACACCTGCCTCTGTGAGATAAGAGACCATTATGAGGCCCTGAGGCGGTACCGCAGGATAAGGCGGAGCCAGCGCTTGAAGCGGGCAGTCCATCCCGGCACCCTGGCTGTGACCAGCTGTGCCTGTACATCCTCGCAGCTGCACGTAGGGTGTGGCACCTTCTAGAGCTGTAAGTTCAGCTGAGTGGGATGTGGGTGGTGGGAGATGTGAGTGAGTGAAGCCTTTTTGTATGTACGTACCTTGCGAAGTATTGGCAGATAGAAGAGAAGAAAGAACTTTTGTCCCAGCCACCAAGTAACTTTGAAGTTCTGTGAGACACATGGGACGTAGCACGAAGGTAACACGGGTGACTCGAAAGATGGGAGAATCTCATCTCTACTCCAGTATAGGTAGGAAGAGGACCCCAAGGTGTTCTTTTGAAGACTTCCTTTCAAACATCTCCACTCTGGCTCAAATTGGCCTTCTCTGGGTTTTGGACTTGGCAGACAAGAACCCCCTCCCCACAATGAACAGACAGTGTGGGGCTGCACAGTTAGAACCCACTGTACATTTCTGTTTTGATCTCCAACCGCTGCTTCATGATCGGCCTGGAATCGGCCAGGCGGGGGGGGGGCGTTTTGAGGGTGGTGATGCTTGGTGTATGTTGGTCCTGTTTCGTTTGCTGAGTCTTTGAGAGCCTCCTGTGTGCCAGCCACTGCTCTGGGTGTGGGAGTACAGGAGTGAACAGAACAGATGGGGGGCCTCCTCTCCCGGAGCGGTCTTCTCCTCAGATTCCGTTTGCTCTTGTACATTTCACAGCTGATGGAGAAGTGCATTTGGTGTGAGTTTCAAGACTTCGCCCTTTGGGGCTCCTCCGGGGCTACTCTTTCTCCTTTCTGAATACTGGGGTGACACTGGTGATGTGACCTTGCCCTTGGGGAGGCCGCCTGGGGCGGGTGGGCAGCAGGTGGGTCCTGCTGGCTTTGATGTGAAGCGCACAGGGCACACCTGTTTCCTAGCGATGCCCTAATCCTGCTGCGGGTTGGTGATCACTGCAGCAGTCACAGCGCCTCATCGTCATGGAGACACCTCTAAATATTCCTCTGGCGACTTGTGCTCTCCATTCTGTCTGGATCTGAGCCCTCTTGTGGCAAAATAGTCTAAAGATGTTAAGGGGGGAGGCTCAACTAATAAATCTATTCTAAACGACTGAGTCATTTGTTTTGATTACCCGGGTGATTGCCAAATGTTCATTTAAAACTGAACTAGGCCGTGAGCTCACTCCACTAACAATGCTGAGTGTTTGTGCTAATACAGCCTGCTAATGAGGGGGCCAGACCCGCTGCCAGTGCCATGTTATATGATGAACACATTTGGGGAAGTAGGCACGCCATCTTGGCAGGGTTCCTTTCACTTGAAGGGTGGTAAATACAGAGCAGGAGGTGTCACCCCGAGCCCATTTAAAGGAAGTTGACTCTCTGGGTTGTGTTGTTTGAGATCTCTAACTTTTCTGCTGCAAAGGTAACTTTGCCTCTTGATTCTCGTGTTTTCCTGATTTTCGTGTTTTCCTGACTCAGGCACGTCGGAAGTCGCCAGGAGCCTCCAGCTGAGTACATTGTCCGCACATCCAGCTCGGGAGGTGAGTGTTCCCCGTTGCCACACATTCCTGTGCAGACCCCTAGCCTCCGTCACCCTCCCCACCGTGGTCACCTTGGATGAGGAGCTCTCTGGACAGGTTTAACAGGGTTTGTCTTCATCAGCGCCACCAGTATCAGTGCTTACCCCGGGTTTTAGCTGTCTGCGGAGAGGCTTTTCACGGGGAAACAAAATCATATTTACTTTGCTTTGAGGGCATGCAAAGGGGGTGTGCCGAGCCCAGTGGGCCTACGGGGAGAGAGATGTGCTGACGTCACCGCGTGGACTGGAAGGGGCAGCAGATCCGCAGGGAGGGAGGAGGCAGCGAGAAGGCAGCTGGGAGGCATCTTTATGCCTCGGAGTAAAAGGAGGCCAGGTGCTCTGCACCATCCGCTGACAGGAACCCCAGAGAGCGCTCCCCCTTGGTACCTTCCCAGAGGGCAGCAGAGTGGTTTCTGAGCAGCCCGAGACCAGGCCGGTTCCTGCAGGCACAGACTCCGGGGCTCCATTCTGCGGCCAGTGTCCACAGTTGAGTGTTTGCAAGCGAGGATGTTCGCTCGGGGCCACCCTGGGCTCGCCGGGATGTTGGCTTGCATCTTGCCTTCCTGCCCTCCTGGCACCCTGCCGCACCTCTGCCAGTTGGGCAGCCTTTTGTTTCAGTTAGGGTAGATGCCCACTAGGTGGCAGTAGTCACCTGGGCTACATCTACTTGCTGCAGAATTTGTCCCAGATTCTAAACCATGTGCATTCAAACACTTACGTATATTAAAACTTTAAAGAATATTTTTTTAAGGGGACAGATTTGATCCATTGTATCAGTTAGGGTGGTTTTTGGAAGGCCTTCCCAGGGCCTGGCGCCTGCACCTGGCCCAAAGGCTGGGAGAAACTCTAGCCTAGCTGTCACTCAGAGACTTTACCTAAAATGGTGGTTTCCAGACTTTATATTTTAAATGGTAGAAACCTATCTTCAAAGAAAACCTTCGGCCTCACCACAGACCAAAAACACGGAGCGAAGGGAACCTTGCTTCTCTCCTCCTGTGAGGGCCCTCAGGTAGTGGAAGGCAGAGCACTCTGTGTGAAGAGCAGAGATTTCACGCCCTTTCATAGCTTATTTTAATTTTCCCACAGAAACAAGAGTCTGAATTGTTTAAGGAGTAGGCTGAAGCGTGAAACAGCCTCCGATCATGTTTGCTGGAGGTGCTGGCTAGGCGAGGCTTTAGTAATCCCTCCACAACCTGTGATTTTGACAAACATCGAGAGATACGGTATGAGCATTTAATTTCAAGTGGTTTTGTGATGTTAAGAATACCCCAGTGACATCTTTAGTTGGACCCAAATTTAGCCTCTTTGGTTTTTTTTTTTTTTTTTAAGAGCACTGAGTTTCTCGGGCCAATTAATTAAATAGAATCTAGCAACTTCTGTTTCACCATGACAGAAATACATGGGGCTGAGGTCAAGCATTAGTTCAGTCGTCACGATGCTCTTGCTCCTCGTGAGTTTTCTTCCTTGCTTCATTCATTCATTCAGCGCTGCTGTTTACCCAGCCGGGACTGTCGAAATAAGCAAAACAAAAAGAATAATACCTTTGGATTTGATGTTCTTTATGCGCAGTGCAGCCCTACATTCCTTTCCCTTTGCAGAGGAGGAAACTAAAGTGTTGCTTTTAGTTTTGTTTTTTTATTAAACTGCCCAGTATTGAGTAGAATGGGGGGCGGGGCACAGTTCGGTGTCCTGTCTCTGGTCGGCTCTTGGAGCCTGCGACTTGTGCCACCTGCTCGGAAGCACTTGCCCTCGATCCAGGATGTGGTCATGGCTGGGGAAGCAGCTGTGCCTGGGCCCCAAGTGAAAAATGATGTGAATTGTGCATTTCACACTGTTTTTCCTAAGTCCATCTGCAGTAATCGAGCAGTTTAGGAAAGTGGACCTTGCCGTTCCCACGTGACGGTATTTTGTTTTGATAATACATTTATCACAGATAAGCTTTATAATTCAGGAACTTGAATCGATTCCATTTGGCCACCTTTCAGTTATGGGATGATTTGGTGGGAAAACTTGAACACAACCTAATGCCCAACACGTACGTAAGCTGGTCCTGTGTGTTTGTTTCTGTAGTACTTAGGCAGTATTGTTCATCAATACTGTATTTCACATCCCTGAAATATTTGTATCACTGACATATGGTCACTTTAGTATTGATTTGGCAGTTTTTTAATATTCACAAAACACACAAATACAAGTAGTCGTCGTGATTTGTTTTGTGCCATGGATATTGCCGTGACCTCTCCTGCTGGTGTGCTCTGAGTCAGCACAGACGGGTGCCACAGGCTGAAAGAGTTTGGAAATCATCCGTGTACAGACAAGGTTTCCAACGGGTGGGCTGGATCTGGCACCCAGAGGGGTCCTTTTAAAATTTTCAGTGTGCCAGCATTTAAAAATTAAAAGATTCTGCATTGTAAAACACACGGATTTTCAGCTTCTCTTGAGATCTCTATCAGAAGACCTGGCAGTGGTGGGTCTGTACTCCGGCTTGGCAACGCTGGGCTGGAGCAAACAGCTGCCGTAGCTTTACATAGAGTGTGAACACTGAAATTTACACACTCTCCACCACTCTCTGATGTCTTCTTGGCACTAAGGACAAGGTATAGTGCCATTCTCGGAATGTTTTATACATTAGTAAGACCAACTCTTAGAGGAGTCAGAATTGTCAACCCAAGGTCTAGATGAAATTGAGATCTCAAACTTAGGGCCACTCTTTCTCTCCAACTATCAGCTTATTAATGTTCAAGTGCATGATTTGGGGTGATGCACATTTTAATGGGTACACTAAAAGGGTTGAAGTATACATTTGAGGGGAGAGGTACCTCCTGATGTTTCCTGATTAAGAAAAGGAGCATCAACAGGGAATGGAGTATGGGTGTTTCCTTTTATTTTGGAGGAGTCCTAGGGTCTCCTCTAGTGCTGCTCAAACTTGCATGGGTAGGTCCAAGGTAGGTGGTCTGAGGTAAGGCTGAAGGTGGTGCCAATTGCTAGAATGAGAACCTACTTCTCTTTGAGTAGCAAGGGCACACTCCACCTAAGCAATGCTATAAAAAAGCAGTCATGCTTCTAAGTAGCTTTGTCTTCGGCCTGAAAAAGAAAAGGAGATCTTAACCTATTTGGGGTTGAATCTTCATTGATAAACATGGGCTCACTTCTAGTTGCATCGGGGAGAGTTAAAAAAAATCGATCAATTTGGATATAACATCACCCGTGTAAAAGATGTGTAACATTCATTTTGAAATGCGTTTTAAGTACTTCTGGTTAAAAAAAAAAGGCCATGTTAAATATATTAACTGTCAAGAATCTGAAGTAGGGATTAAAATGTTTAATTTTATAATTACAGAATATATGAGACTCTAGAATACATAAGTGAGGTCACAGAAAATAGAAATTATTAGATCATTTCACAGGGTAGACACATGTCAAATCATCACACATGTACATTAAATGCATACGATTCTTATTCATTATACCATACTGAAGCTAGAAAACCAGAGTGGAAAGGAAAACACACCAGGAAAAGTTTGTGGCTTATTTGACAAGGTAATTGACTTCTGTATTACACACGGAGCACACAGAGATTGTGAGGCCTGCAACATGGTAGATACCCATAACAGTTGGCTACATGAATTCTCCAGCTGGTGGCAGGGGGTGAGGGGTGGGAGAGAGTGCAGGGCGAGAGACAGACATTCATGTTTTATCACAAAGTAAATAAATGGAAAAACATTGAGCCTCACTGGTATGCAAAGATAAGCATGTGCAAGGCGTATTTTTCGCCTATTAAGTCCAGAACAAAATGAAGACCCGATGCTGACGTGGTACCTTGAAGCTGATAAACATGCATTTGATGCTAGTAGCATTGTAAGTTGGTAAAATGCCTTTGGGAGTATGATTAGGCAATATATGGCAAAAGTGGCCAAAATCAGCACCCTCTGATCCAGTAATCCTATTTTGGAAAATGGGTTCTGAGAAACAGATTTTCCTTTAAAAAACAGAAAAGCTGTATGTTACAGGCATTCATCACAGTGTTCCTTATAAGGACCAAAAATTAGAGTTTATAGGTCCAACCTTAGGGAACTGGTTCATTCACTCAAGAGACCTTAAAAAAAAAAGATTTATTTATGCATACAAGCTGGGGTGTAGACCAGAGGTGTGGGGGGTGAGAGGATTCACCAGAGACAGAGTGGGGAGCAGAACAGGCAGAGCTACTGAAATACACTGCTGAGGGGAGCAGCAGGCGAGACGGGAGAGGTCTGCTGCACCGTGTGGGAAGCTCCCTGTCAGCGTATCGAACTCGGGTATTGAGCTCATGCCGCAGTGGCTCTGGATAGCTTCCTAAGTGCTGCGACTTAACCCATTGCGCCACCAGGGAGGCCCCGCAAGAGACCATTTTGATTAAATAACTATGAGGTAGCGGTGCAGTGGGTTCCGTGAATCTCTTCAAGATTTTTAATGTTGATACTTGCAGAGCAATACAAAAGAATTTGTATAATACAGTGTTGCTAAAAAATGCAGGCTGCAAAATTTTGCGCCATGATAATGACCTTGTAAAGTGACATGTACTAGAAAAAAAAAGTGACAAGAACTAGAAGGCCCATGGACAGATGTAAGTAACATTTTCTTGAGGTTTTATTCATGTCGTTGTCCTAGTGCTTGTACGTTTTGGAGATGGAGAATCTTCGGCTTTTACCTCCTGAAAATCAGCTCCACTTCACAGTGGCCTCATCCCCGCACGTCACGCAGTTGGTGTTCAGGAAACACGATGAGGGCACCTGCCCGTAGCCTAGACGCAGTCCCCACGCCAGGCTGCCTTCCTGCTTGCCTTCCTCCTGCCTCACACGCCGACATCTTTCTTTCCCCTCTTGCTCCCCATGGGTGGTGGAGAGGTACCTTAGTGCCCACATGACAAAATAGAAATATTTGTTTTAGAGCTTTGTGTGACTCTGTCGCCGCTCCAGGGCATGAATCTTCATGTTTAAAGGTCCAGTGGACACGCAAGTAGGACCTTAAAGGAGCTGTAACGCAAGGGCAGTGCCCATGGCCTCTGCTCTTTCCCTTAGACAAGTAACAGCAATTCCCCTGAGCGGCTCTAGTCCTCCCACCGCGCTCCCCCCCCCCCCAGTTTCAGATGGACTCGCTTCCCTGCTGGAAGTAAACTCTCCTTTAATTAGGTCAGTTACTTCATGTCTGTTTTTCTTTTTTGACATGGTTTCCTCTGGCTTTAGCACCACATATTTTCCCCATATGTCATTGCCTCTGGAGCTTCGTGTTGCAATCCCTTTTCAAGGGGACCAGAGAGCACATTGCTGGGGAAGGGGGGCCTTGACCCTTTGCCTGCCATTTGCCTGCAGGAGCCTTCCTATTTCTTTCGGGTCTCGATCTGTTTGGTTTGTAGCCCTCCTCCTCAGTTGTGTTTGGACTGCAAGATACTTGAGTAAAAATAATGGTGCGTTGGAGACCTGTCTGGCAAAGGTGAAGCACATTTGTTAAGGTTACTGGTTTATTTATCCCCGCTGTCTCTATGGTAACTAAATCCAGGGCTGGGATTTAATGGACTTAATTCTGACCTCTTGTACATCTCCTAACTTTCCCAGCCTCTGATATAGTAGGAATTCATTTTCACTTTAGGAGTGAAGCTGCCTCGCTTAGAGAAAGGGTCCTAACTGGACTCTGGAAAAGTAGCGTCTCAAGAGTCTTGGATTCTTGCACCATCTTCCAGCAGAATCCATTTGCCACTTGGGAGAACGCTGAGGGACGCTTGCACACAGCACTGCTGGTGTCCATGGGCAATAATTTTCTGTGAAATATTATTTGCTTGGTGCAACTGAACTGAGAGCTTTTTACAAGGGAGCCTCTTGTAAGAACATAAAACCAGTGAGAACTTTGGCTGTCATATTCTTTTATCTTTAAAAAGTATCTCCTTTATCCACTATGAGATTATAAATTTACACGCATATAAACGTTTGAGCCTTTTTTTCATAGTTAAAGTGTACTAAACTGCCTTGGAATCCACACCAAAGTTTGGGCTTGGTTAGGAGTCCAGTGAAAGAAATCTATGCCCAGCCCATGGGGAATGAAGACTGGGATGTCTGACCTCCCAGGTAGCTCGAATCAAACCACCTGGAACTTCAGCCAGTTGAAATCACCCTTTAAAACCTTTTTTATCCTCCCTCATCATGCCTGGAGACTTACAAGGATAGTCCAATTTCCAGAAATTTAATCATTTATCCCAAACTGAGTCAGAGTACAAATCAAGTCAGGGTGCTTTACTTTATTTTGGGCCAGTGTATATTATGTTAGCTCCCTCATAGATAGTTTATCTATTTGCAAGTCCTGTCATCTTCTCTAGGAAGATGACAACCAAAACATAGGAGTCAGTAAGTGATGAATAAGGACTGCACAAAGGCTGAGGCAAGAGAAGCCACTTAAGTACCCCAAATATAAGCTATTAGTGCTCAGCTGTGTCCTCAAGTTTAGTTCAAATTCAGTAGGAACTTGTGACTACTTTTTTATTAATGCTTTTTAACATCATCAAACACAGTGGATGTGGAAGTTCTTTGAGGATTTTTCTACATCATCGACTCTTCTATTAATAGGACAAAGACTTGAGAAGCCAACAACAGATGCTCAGTTGTAAAAGAGAGCCATACTTGGGAGATGAATGTTGGATGCTCATTAAGTTCCAGCCTGGGTTTGAAACCCTGACTCATGTGTCCTGTAACCATGAACTTAAGACATTTCATTAGATTAAGGTCATTGCTAAATCATATACATTTTTTTAAAGATTTATTATTTTTTATTTATACATACAAGCTGGGGTACAAGCCAGAGCTGTGGGGTGGCGAGAGGGTTCACCAGAGACAGAGTGGGGAGCAGAACAGGCAGATCAGAACTACACTGCTGAGGGGAGCAGCGGGCGAGGCAGGAGAGGTCTGCCGCACCATGTGGGATTCTCCCCGGCCGGGCGTCGAACTCGCGTCGCCGCTGCCGACAGCTCCACAGCGCAGCGCTTAACCGCTGCGCCACCGGGGAGGCCCTAAATCATATACATTTAATTATGGTCAGTACAGTAAGCATACCTGAGGTCAAAGCTTTTATAGAAGTCAAAATGCTAAGCCCGAAACTCTTAATAATGCTTGAGAAAGAGTAGCACTTTTATCATCATTATCATCATTATAATATCATCCTTGTGTGCTGAAAGGCCAGTGTGGAGAACGGTGCTAATAATAGTTATAATTTATTTCATAATTGCTTTAGTTGTGAATATTTCAGTTTTGTTTAAACAGCTGTAGGAATTTAATGAATTTCAATCTAAAAGGGTGAAGTATCTCTAAAGATGTGTTTAGAACAGTGCCCTCATTCTCTTCAAGCAGCCCGATAAACTTCGCGTCTACTCACCGAAGCATGTCCATGATTTGGGTGACCAGTTGGCGTGTCTGACAGTGCCTTGCCGGGTAGGAAAGCACCCTGTGGTCTTCGCGAGTCTGTGGACAACTCTTAACCCATGCAGTCTCAACATTTCTGTACATTCTTCAGGACTTATGATTTAGTTAAGCTATCCCATGGTATATGTAGGAAATATATACCCAGAGCCACTGGTGCCTTTGATGAGACTTTGTGTAGTGGTTAGTGTACTTGGATTAGGGAGTCCTTATCATAGTGTCTTTTGCTCGGTGAAGTGGTTTCAGTGTGGACTAATTGCAGTTAGTTTCACCCTTGGCACTGGGTTCAGGAGACTGGTTTGAACCTGGAGATAGTACAACCCATTCAATTCTTTTTTCCCATCCCATGTGTTACCAGCGATGCCCTTGTGTCATCAGTCCGCAGAGACTGTCTCTGTCCCTCTCCTGGGGTTCGCGCTAACACCTAAGGCACAGAGCCGAAGATTTGGTCCAGGGCACTGTTTTCAGTGGCACTCTTTCCCCCGGGAAACTGGAAGCTCCTTAGCAGCAAGAATCCTGGCATTTTCTTTGGTGTTCTCCACAGCGCTTCTTGTTCAGTGTCAGAGGCTGTGTAGGCATTTACTGTAGTTACAAGGAATTGAAGGAAAGGCGTTTGATAAATTACCCACCTCAGTGTTTGCCATGGCATTGCACAGGCCTGTCTCAGGTCTGCAGCTCCCTGCTCCTCTAATCCCAGTTGTCTGCCATCACTGCTGCCCACTCTCTAATGGAATAGCCCCTCCTGCCTCATTAGCGCCTGGCGTCATTTTCCCAACCTTTTGGTTTTTTTTTTGTTGTTGTTGTTTTGTTTTTAAGAACTTTTTTTTTTAAAGATTTATTTTTTATTTATACATACAAGCCGGGGCACAGGCCAGAGGCGCAGGGCGGCGAGAGGGCTCACCAGAGACGGAGCAGGGAGCAGAACAGGCAGATCAGAAACACACTGCTGAGGGGAGCAGCGGGCGAGGCAGGAGAGGTCTGCCGCACCATGTGGGATTCTCCCCGGCCGGGCGTCGAACTCGCGTCGCCGCTGCCGACAGCTCCACAGCGCAGCGCTTAACCACTGCGCCACCGGGGAGGCCCCATTTTCCCAACCTTTTGTTATGAAGTTGTCCAGACAGGAAAGCTGATGTTCTGTGGGAACACGTGTGTTCCTGCCACTCGGAATCTACAGTTAAACACTTAATCTGCACGATCACATGTCCACCCGTGCATCCAGCACGGTTGCATGCATCCATCCATCTTAATTTGGGGGATGCATTTCAAAGGCTGTTGCAGTTGAAGGCTGTTGAAGGCCCCGGGCTCCACCCCTGGCCACTTCGGCACACGTATCCGTACGTGGTCTCCGTTTGATGTTCTAAGGCCTGCTCTCAAATTAGCTGAGGTGCTGACGTTTCTTTCGGTGATGCCTAAGAAGAGCTAGTAAGTCAGATGGGACATAAACTTTGTGTTCAGATCCTGGGAAGTTTCCATTTGTCTCTAACCACCAGCAAGCAGACAAGCACACATCAGTGCCCGTTCTTCCACATATTACAAGGTCGCATGCTTTGTTTTGTCAAAACTGGGAAGGCCAGCCTAGGAAATTGAGTTGAAGGTCTTAATTAGCCAAGTAAAACTGGAGAATTGGGCCGAGGACAGTGGAGCAAACGGTTGGAGTTAGAGACTAGAAGGGACAAGGAAGGGTAGTTACCGGCATGATGGCGCTTTCTAGAGGGTGTGGTGGCCGCTGACACTCCCTAAAGGCTGCCGGTCTCACAAACACCGACACGGCAGATAAAGGGGCCTCCAGTCTAGCGGTTTTCGAGTTTTAGTCCATGGAACCCTAGAATTCGCAGCGGTTTCACCAACACGGGTTAGATTTTTAAAAGTATATTGAAATACTAAAAAAAAAAAAAACAACAACAAAAACAACTCACCAAAAAAAAAAAAATACACCGGACATATGCAAGTGTGTTTGGCAGAAAATTTTTAACATACTGGAGAACACTTACTTGATTGACCTGAAGTAAAGGTTATTTCTGTCAACTGAAAATAAAATTTGAATAACACGTATCTGACCCCCTTCCAAGCCAGGGTCCTATTTCTGTTGTGGGACCAAAGACAAAAGGTCTCCAGCCAGCCCGTCGCACTGAGGCCGGGTGTTAAGGACCGGCCTGCAGAAGCTGAAGTTACATTTTGGTTTCCAGTTACCGTGACCGCTTATCCATCTGTTATATTTAGATTTTTTTCTTAATCCTAGTACCTTTAGGAATCTAGAGGCCGATGAGTATATGCTTTCAACTTGATAGGACCATAAAAGGGGAAAGGTGGTGAAGAGACTTGGAGGCGGGCTCCAGCGCTGTCCCCCACACAGGAATGGCTTGGGGACCCTTCAGAAAAATCTCACCCTTGGCCTCTCGCTCAGACTACCCAGCCCAAGGCTGGGCACAGGCGTGTGCGATGTTGCACTTTCATTATGAGAGTTTTCAGGACTTCTTTCGTTAGGCCTGAAAAGCGTCCCCATGCCTGGGCGCGTTTCCTTCACTTGGAGGCTGTGCTCCCTGCACATCTTTATGCCAGATGGTCGCACATGGGCTCTCGCGGCTGCAATGCCGTTTGGAAGCCGGTACCTGCTCGCATCCAGCTGCAACCGATTTGAAAAAGTCTTGCTTATCTGTATTTTTGTTTCCCCTGACATTTAATGATGAGGACCTGGCAGCGTTCACCATGCTCATTTCACTCTTCTTGCTTTATCACCTGTCTCCGCATCCCTGTAGCCAGCCAGCAACTCATATTACTTTTGGATGCATTTTAAGGTGAATGTTGCCGACTTCACCCGTTAATAATTTCACATATTTTACACACTTGGGAGCCTGGCTTTCTCACACCACGCAGCTGGCCTAAATTGGCACAGAGTCCTGTGAAAGAAGATGTAAAGTAAATGCTTTAGTTTTACTTGGGGGAAAAAAATTGGAGCCATATTTTAAAAGTAATGTATTTTCTGGAATTCTGGCATGGAGTTGGAAAAGAATACTGGCTTATTTTTGAACCTGAACTTTTTTGTGACTCAGACATTGCTGAGCCTTAATAAGAGAGGAGTGTACGTGTAAATTTTGTTTTCACCACTGACACCAGAGCCAAATAACCTCTAGTTCTTATAGAGAGGCAGGATGATCTTTAAAGGTGTTATAACCATCAAGTGTTGGTCATTCCAGCAAAATCGACTGCATTTGGAGAGCCGTGGAGCAGTTCCCTGAGGTAACTACACTGGTCTCTGCTCGATCCAGTCCCAAACTCTGCTGTCAAGGTGTTAAGTGCAAATTATTAAAAACACACTCTTGTTACAGCTGGAACAGTGAGATCAGGGTGGAGAGGAAAGAGCGAGTGCACCACTGTCCCCCCTATTTCTGCAGAAAACATTCTGCATTCTTGCAAAGCTGTCTTGTTGTTCCCTCTATGCTCAACCCCCAGAACTGTGTCCACACACTCTCCCTCGGCCTGGTGGGTTGGCCGGGTCTCTTTCCTTCTGGAAGCCTTCACTTGCACTCTGGATTAGCTGGCAGAGGGTCCCTTGGAAGTGTTTCCAAGCAGTTTTTCCCACTCCCTATAGAGGCTAATCCTGTAGTTTCCACTTCAGTTTCAGCTGCTGTTGCTTGGATAGAAACAGATGTCTGCTAGGTTCCCAGACTGCACCTTCCAGGAAGACTTCATGTATACGAACCATTTATCACAGAAGATCTTCAGGGCAGGGATTAGGTGGGGAACTTGGTGATTTGCTATATTTTAAACATGTGAATTGAACATGAATTTTTACCAGAAGTTCTGTAGAGGGAGTTATAACAAATTTACTGCCCTTCAGACAGACACACTCCCCTTTAAAGCCCATTTTAAAACTCCTTGGTACCATGGACTAGGAGACTACTGGGTTACAGAAGTTTGGATTCCTCTACCACTGACTTGCTCTTTGATATCAGAACGTGACTGACTTGTTCTGTGATGTTCTTGTTCGTAAGCGCTGATAACAACTGATTTACTGTATAGGGTGTGTGTACACAGGCGCTGAAAACTGTATCTAGTTGGTACAGCTCATATGTGTGAATTATTTCATTAACATTTAGATATTAGGCCTCCCTGGTGGCACAAAGGGCTAAGTCTCAGCACTATGAAGCTGTCCGCAGCCACTGCAGCACGAGTTCGATCCCCGGCCCGGGAGCTGCCCACATGGCGCAGCAGACCTCTCCTGCTTAGCCGGCTGCTCCCCTCAGCAGTGTACTTCGGTTGATCTGCCTGTTCTGCTCCCCACTCTGTCTCTGGTGACCCCTCTTACACCCCCACACCTCTGGCCTACACCCCAGTTCTTGTATGCATAAATAGATAAATCTTAAAAAAAATTAGATACTAGCAAATTTAATTGGATTTGAGAAAAGTTGCTTTGTGCATGAATCCTTTATATTCTGTCGTTCATACATGCAGTACCACCTTTAATTAAATGATAGTTCCACAAATCAGTTTAGAAGATTCACTTTCTTACTGCAAAATGTATGTCAAAAACACATAGAAATCGATTGGACTGTGTACTTACTGCTAGCCAGAAGGTGGAAAGTTTTCTAGATTTATGATCCAGACAGGTGACAGTACTTGAGAGTCTATTCTTAGTTTGACCTCGCCCCCACTCTCTGAACGCAAGACACTTAATCTTTTGAATGTCTGGATTTAGCCATCCATAACACCTGTAGTCTTATTTCATGCAAATAGTACCTGTTTTATATTTGGTAGTGTCTGAGGACTTGACAGAAGGTGGCACGGAGGTTCAAATTAGTATGTAAAAATAATTTGGATGTTCAACTGTAATCTTGACAAATTACTAATCACTCCATTTAGAAAGTTACAACTCTGGAGGGAATTGATACTTGATATTGTTGTCCTGTGTGTTCTAAGTTACCATCATAACAGTAGGAAAATAAACCCTGACCTGGCTGGGTTACAGAGGGATTAACTCACTTCTTCAAGTGGTTACTAAATCTCCGGCGCTGTAGACAACAGAAAAAAAAAAAATGTTCCATGTTTTATTAAGCTTTTCTGGGGAAAAAAGGTCTTCTGACGAACCTTGGTTTAATTTTTTTCTTGTGTTGAGACCTTTCAAAGTTACTCTATTTGCCAAGAATGAAGGATAAACCAAGTCAGTTACTTAAAACGACTAGAATCACCCTCTATAAATATACTGAGGAGTATGCTTTTGATTTTTAGATCAAAGCAAAGAACCAAGATTGTGTGGCGCTTGCTAATTATTATACATTTGTTCCCAGCTATGTTTGCCTTTTCACAGAATTAACGGAATATCCAGAGGATTAGATATCTAGACCCTAAGTCAAACTAAAATATCCATATTACTGTTTCCTCAATTCTGTGTCCTGGGCTAACGAGAGAGACAGAGAAAGAATCCCTGTCACAGAGATTGCCCTGTCTTTTCAACATGATCTGCTGCTAGGTTTAGTAGCCTGTGATAAGTGAATACGTGTGTTCACTGTGAAAATTGAGTTATATAAAAAATTAACTCCACTTGACAAATTATAAGCCACTACCTACTTAAGTACAGATTTTTATATCAAATGTATAAATATATATTGTATGTAATACAAATGTATGGTTTTATATATTATTTTGATAATGCTATTTAGTTCATACAGTGCTTGAACACATTTTTTAATTTGGTTCTGAAAACTATTACAGGTGTTAATGTTCTCATTTGTAGATGAAGCCATAAAATGAACTGACTCGTAAGCAGCTCAACAGAGTCAGAGATTCTGCCTTGGATTTTTGATTCCACATCTAATGCTCTTTCCTCAAGTAATGAAACAGTAAAGTCAACAGAACATATTCACTGGTCTTTTCCTTAAATGGAAGCATAACATTACTTGAACTTGCATGCTATTGTCTCAATCTTATTTTTACAGAGTTCACTTGTAGTCACTGGTTGTTTTAAAACGAAATGTCCTGTTTCACAGCTATTGGATTAACTCTTCTCCGTAGGTTTCCTTGTCCAATATGACCATTTTCAGAGGCTCTAGCATTTATTTCTGATATTCAGCTAAAAGTGAATTCATATTAACCAGGTTTTGCCATGTTTGTGATACTCCTGGCTTGCACATTGAGTTGCCATGCCACCATGTTGCGGATCTGTGTTTTTATACCTAACAAAAATAACTGGTAGATGCAGTTTTTAAAGGATTTCCGTATAGTAAACTGATTTATAAACATCAGTCCCTTTTCACAAATTCTGAAGAGTTAATTTTTTAAATGTTCAACTGTGGTTGGCGTGCGGTCCTTAAGTGACATTTCTGTTTCTCCTTTATCCATAGGGCAGTACAATCTATGGTGACAAGTCAGTGACAAATAGAACACGAGTCACCTGGCTTCAGTTAGTTGTCTGACCTTTAAAAAACAAGTGCCCCTTTGGGAAAGACTGGCTTTGAGACCACCAACATCAGGCTCCTCTTCTGCTTTAAAGAAGCTGAGTTTATAGGGTTTATCTAAACCTGGGGTACTGAGAGCACTGAAAAATCCCTCATGGGGCTCTCTGCCCCACCAATGTGGTATTGTTTTCCTAGCGTGGGGTACAGGCCAGAGGCGTGGGGTGGCGAGAGGGTTGGCCAAGACAGAGTGGGGAGCAGAACAGGCAGATCAACAGAAATACACTGCTGAGGGGATAAGTGGGCGAGGCAGGAGAGGTCTGCTGCGCCATGTGGGAATCTCCCTGGCCGGGTGTCGAACTCGCGTTGCCGACAGCTCCGCAGAGCAGCGCTTAACCGCTGCGCCACCAGGGAGGCCCCCCCCAGCGTGCAGTTTTATGGTCAGACCTGCCTCCCCAGGCTCAGGAGCCACCCCGTTCCCTTCCTGGTGGTCTCTCCTGGGTTGAGCTAAAAGACACAGATCCTTCTTCTGCCTCCCCTCAGACCTTAGGTAGTACCGTGCTCCATCAAACTAAGTCTCCCCACCAGCACCGCCTTAGGTCACCTGAGTCCTTCCAGTAAGGGAACTAATATGATAGGTCACTTTCAGATTCATCTCTTGACGTTCCTTCAGAATTAACTCATAGAAATTAACTCAAATGCAAAACCAACCTACGTCGTGGCTGGAGCTCCTGTTCCTGGTGCTGTAGGTAGCGTCTTTCTGTTGTTGATCTTCACAGGCCAACTTCAGCTCGTAGATGTGCCTGCCTTATTAATTAGTGCTCGTGAAAGCCAGCCCTTACTCACTGGGCTGGGAAATCTGATCATCCGTTGGGATGACTAGAAGCTACTTGGTCTTGGTGGGTGGGTGGGGTGTAGGGGAGAGTCTTCCCACCCTAAGACTGGGCAGGGGACCTAGACTAGGCCCACTTTATTTTCACTAGCGGATCAAGAGAAAAGTTTTGTTCGCTTTTGTCTCCACCGTCTGTGCTTCAACCTTCCTTAACCACGCAGGGTACACAGCTCTCTTCCCTGGCATCCTGCCAGTGGCCAATTCCTCTGATTTCCTAGGACCTCCAGGAAGAATGCTCTCTGGTGCCCCACTCACCTTCAGGCCTGTGCCCTACCACTGAATTCTTGACCAAGATCCTTAGCTCTTACCTCTTTTCTATTTATTCCCTGTGAACTACTCAACTTGAAGATAAATTCCTCTTTTGTAGGAACCCACAGTTTTGAAACCTCCATATTTAGAGTGTAATAAATAGGAATACACCGTGCTCGCCATGTGGCAGCCGTTGTTGTCAGTATTCCAGGTATCCGTATGACTTTATTCCTCACATCACTATGAACGTACATGCTATTTTACAGAAGAGGAAATTGAGCACAGGGGAGTTAAATAAAACTGGAACACACGCACTGTCCTGGAGCAGAATTGGATTGTAGACCTTTTGGGTCCAGAGTTCATGCTTTTAGCCACAATGCTGTATTTCCTGAAACTTTATAAAAGTGATACACCCATTTCATACTTGGGACAAATTCCATACTGTTTGTCTTAGAACAGTATTCATTGGTCAGCCCATCTCATATAAAGTGAATTTCTTTTCTGGAAACGTTCGAAGAATTCTCAGGAACACACAGGTCATGCTTGACCCCAGTTGAAACCATTTTATGAATTCCATTGAATGCAAAAGGATGAATAGTCACTGTCAGTCTTTGTCTAGCTGGCACGCCTTGGACAATCTGTGGGACTTCGTGTTCCTGGCATTCTCACCACCTGGCATGGTGAACACGTTGCTTGTCTTCAGGAGCTTTCAGACCACTCAAGGGCACTCTGGGAGTGCCAGCTGTTGTTGGTAGACCCTCTGCATCTCCCTCAACCGGGGTCTTGTCTCTTCTGGCTCTGTATCAGCTACTGCTTCCCAGTGATCTCAGCTGAAGTTTATGATTATATATTAACCAGATTATATATTAATCTGTAGATGAGACACTTTGAGGATTCTCTCATCCTACACAATAGTCTGAGAGATCTGCAGATCACATGACTGTCCCTTGGCCTCAAGCTCTGTGATCCAGACACCTGGTCTCTGCCGATGACTGAAAAGTTCAGGAAGCATCTCAGTAGGGCACAGGGCAGTCAGTGCCTTAGGAGTCTGGTGACCTGGAGCTGCTGTTAACCTGGTGAAGCAGATCATTGCTCCATCTCTGGGCTGTAGTGTCCCATCCCCAAAGTGAGTGCTTGGGCATTTTCAACTCTGTCATTATTTGTCTGTCCTCATGATGATAGAGACACCTACAGTCCCTGCCCCTTCTACTCTGCCCCCACCCTTCACAGGCTGACAGGAAACAAGCTCCCCCTGGGCAGCGACCTCCTGGTAGGCCACACAGAAGATCACACGGGCTCTATGCCAGCCTTGCTGCTGAGTTTTCATGTAGCAGTGCCTGGCCTTGTAGACAGTAGCTCTTTCCACAGAAGGTTCTTCGTGTTTGTTCACTGAGAAATGAATCACCCTGGGCCACCACCCTCCTCACTGGCAAACAAATAATGGCCCTTGGAGAGACTGGACAGATGGGAACCAAGTGAGACTTTCACCTTCTGTATTTTCAGCCCTCCAGAAATCCGAACTGCCCGCTGTCAAGCAGCAGCCCTGTTGCCTGATAGAATGTAGACTTTCCGAGTGAGACCACATCACTGTTTGATCCCTTTCCTCCTGTGCTCCCTGACCAAATACTGCGCAAGCACTCGAGAGTTTCCAACCCTCACCCTGAATTCTAGGACTACTCCCTCTTTTTTAAAAAAAAAGATTTATTTATGAGAGCTGGGGTGTAGGCCAGCGGTGTGGGGGTTGAGAGGATTCACCAGAGACAGAGCGGGGAGCAGAACAGCCAGATCAACTGAAATGCACTGCTGAGGGGAGCAGCAGACGAGGCAGGAGAGGTCTGCTGCGCCATGTGGGAAGCTCCCTGGCCGGGGATCAAACTTGTGCTATGGTGGCTGTCATTAGCTTCATAGTGCTGAGACTTAACCCATCGTGCCACCAGGGAGGCCCACCCCCTCTTGAGAATTGAAAACACCAATGCACAATACGGTAACGGAGTAATTACAGTCATTTGGTAAATGAAGACTTGATATGTTAACTAGTTGAGATCTCACACCGGGAAGAGGGGCTCATGGGATATTAGGATAACACCTCTGGTCAAGGCAGTCGATCTCACTTAGCTGCATTAAGACGAAAGTGATGGAAGCTTATTTGTTCCTTCCTGTTATGGATATTAATCATCTGGGTAAATTATAGACTAAGGTCACGGAATGTTTAGCTCTCAAGCATCCATCAGAGGCTCGAATGTCCATAACAGGTGGGCTTGGTGAATGCCAGGACTTAGCATGACTGAAAGGGTGTTTTGAGTCATGGCACATGGCACCATGCAAATAAAACAAATCTATCACAAGTGGATGGTAGAAATAGACTGGAAGAGAATTTTAACACCTAAAATATGACAAGGATTTATCCTACTGGCTTCTCAGTTACATGAAACCTCCATTTTCCCTTGGTTGGAGATTCTGTATTTGTATTGTATGTTTCCTTCTAAAAACTTTCTGGTTTCGATTTTGTTTTCTGGTTTCGATTTTTCCTCTTTATTTTCTCTTTTAAGTGCCACTAAAGAATTTTTTTCAAAAAATCATATCAGACTGGCTTGCTTTGAAAATTGTTTGTTCTGCATTGTCCTGACGGTAACTTCTGCTTAGAGGCCCATGAAAGTATCTGTACAATGTGGTTGGGATAGTCCTACCTCTTGGTGAGTCTGGTAGTGGTACAGGAAGGGACTGACTGGGGCGACAGGAAACATTTAAAACTGTCACTGGTCATGGAATGACATTTCCAAAAATCAAAATGGCAGAGACCATGGCACATGTATAAATTTTTTATCTCTGAGTGAGTTATAAGGAAGCCTTCTAAACCTGATTAATTGTGAAATGAGCAGTCTTCGCTGGGGTGAAGTAGTATTTTCAAAGTGCTTTGCTATCTACAGGGTCTGCTGTTCATGTATCTCCCCTCGTTTGTAACAGTTCTTCCCCTCTCATGGCCACTTTTTCCTCTGGCTTTGAAACCGAGACACCCGGGCCTCCCTGGTGGCACACCGGGTTAAGTCTCAGCCTATAAGCTATATGCAGCCACTGCAGCACGAGTTCGATTCCTGGCCAGGGAGATTCCTACATGGCGCAGCAGACCTCTCCTGCCTCGCCCGCTGCTCCCCTCAGCAGTATATTTCGGTCAATCTGCCGGTTCTGCTCCCCACTCTGTCTCTGGTGAATCTTCTCACCGCCCCACACCTCTGGCTTACACCCCACCTTGTATGCATAAATAAATAAATCTTTTTTAAAAAAAGAAATTGAGACACCATTTGGGGAGAAAGAAGTCCAGGTTTGCCTTCATTTGGATCTTTCAGGATGAAATTGCCCCAGTGCTGATAGGGCGGGAGCGCCCTCATTTTACACTTTGATAGGTATGTTCTCAATTTTGACATTTAAGCAGTGACTTTGCAAAATTTGACCTGTCAGTAAGAAAAAGTCCTCTTCCCACCCTAAAGATTGACAGGAACATGAGCTCGCTCCCGCCGTACTGGGCAGTTCCTGGCAAGAGGACACAGGACAAGAAATAGTCCAGAGAGCTCAACTCTGAATCACATCGTATCCTTGTGTATGACTAGATGCCTGAATCTCGCAGTTGGAGTCACTCAGTGAAATTGCTGGCTGAGGACTAGTGGCCCAACAAAGTGGTATTGAGAAAAAACTTGCAGTGTATGAATTTGTTAGTAATTGGTTCGAGAAGCTAAGGGTTAAAAAAATTCAGATGAAAGCACAAGGGCCCTGTTCTAGGTTGTCAGCCTGTTGCCTCTGACCATGAGGAAGGGCCAGTGATTGTGGAAGAAGCTGACAACTACTGGGAAATTTCTTAAGTAAAAGGAAAAATATAGGAAGGACAGGATGTGGGGGGGGGGGGCGGCGGTGGGCAGGCCACAAGCCAAGCTGTGACCGAGCAGCTCCACGAGTGCAGGCCAAGTGGGTCACTGAATTTCCGTGTTTGACTCTTACGTTGCACCACTTTGAACTTGGGAAGTTTGATCCTCCCAGTGGTGTCTGCGAGGTGGAGTCTGGAATTAGATTGCAGCATGGGAGTCCCCACAAACGTCATTCCCCCAGAACCTCACTGTGAGCCCTATTTCTCTTGCGACTTGAAGACCAGATCCTGTTAAAAGGAACTAGCCATGGACGTCATAGAAGCCCATTGCAAAGCTCCTGATAAAGTGCCACCCTTCACAGCAGCTCAGCCTCCCCAGTTTTCCTCATCACCCAGAATCACAGCCTCAAGGGATGACCAGCAGCTTGCCATCCCGCCCCACTTGTCCTTTCCGTGCCCGGTGCCATTGCCACTGTCCTTTCAGCCTCCCAGTCCCCCCCCCCCCCCCCCCCCCCCCCCCCGCCTCCAGACTCTAGTGCTCTGAGGTCCACCCATCTCGTCACCGCTGGCACTGCCGGCTCACCCTTCCCTTGCACCCGTTGCGAAAGGGCCCTCTGCTCGGGAGCCCGCCCTTTCTAGCGTGTGTTCCCACCTCCCTCCGCGTTCGTCTCACACCTTCGTTCACACTGTCCCTTTGCTGGGAATGCCCCCCTCCCTTTCCCTGTGTGCTGGTCTCGCCAGTCTTCACGGACCAGGTCCGATACCATCTCCTTCGGGTCTGGTCCGATCCCCCAAACCTGCGACCATCTGCGTGGCAGGGGCAAGCCTTGAGGGCACTCGTCAGCTGGCACGGGCCCGGCGCTTGGCCTGGCGGGGCGGCCGTTGTGTGTCGATCTCGCTCGGTGCGCACAGCGGAACGGCCAGGCTCTCACTGTCGGTAGCAGACTACCTTGTGCCCCCGGGTGGGTCGTCTGCGCGGAAGTGTTCGCGGTCTGCAGTGAGTACATGTGAGCGCAGAGGAGCGGGAAGCCAAGGATGTGTGGGTGACGCCTGGCCCACGCTGCCCCAGCTCCCACGGGTTGTGCAGGAGGGAGCCTGGGCCCCGGGTGCCTCGCGCTCCCCGGAAATCATGCCGCTTACCCCAGAGTGCGAGAGACTGAAATGTGGCTGAAGAGACTTGCTCGGCCAACACCACCAGCAGCACATAAAGCGCTCTGTCAGGACCCATGCCCCACGGCGCTGTCACTGTCGGGCGACTTGGCTCAGGCGCCCGCGGAGCCAGGGACTGGGCCTCAGCGGCCTCGGGGTTTCTGAACCTCGGAACCCAGACAGGGCGGAGGTAGCAGCTATTCCTCTAGGAACCTTTCTTCACCTCGCAAGGGCCTTTCCTGTCTTTGGTGTCGTAAGGGACTGGGGGCAAATGTCAGAGAGGGCGCATGGTCACGGAGACAGCGCGCTCCCACCTGATAGAAATTGAAGTGGCTCGAATGCTGCTGTTGGAGCACCACACCGCCAGCCCCCCACCCAGTGCTGGGCCCCAGTCGCCTAGTAATTTTTCTCATTTTGGTATTTTTCTCTTATATTTCAGGCAAAGTAGATTGATGTCTATTTTGCTGACTTCGTTAAGACTCTAAGTCTGTCCATATTCTGTTGTCGCTGTTCAAAAACGACCGGCTTACTAAAGGAGCTACTCTGCTCGCTCTAACACTGCACCTCGAAGTGACTCCCTGAAGGGAAACATTTGGCATTGCAGCTGTTCACTGCACCCCAAGAGGGGCTTAAACATACTGTGGCTCTCCCTAAAAATACACCTCACTACAATCTAAAATTTAGCCTTCATAATGGTTAACCATCTAATATAATAAGCTCGTTTCCTCTGGTTGAAAAGTTTTAGGGGGTTGGTATTACTGAAAGTGGCCAGTGTCCCTGCCATTTAATTGGCCTGGGTGAGAAAGAGGTGCAGAAGGTGTGGAGGGGAGAGCTCAGCGTCACTTCCCTGCTTGCGCAGGCTTAGATCTAGCCCTTAAGATGTAATAGATGTGTCTGTGTTGGCATTTCCCGCTAACTAGACTTAATGGACAGAATCATTTTTCATGTCGTTTGAGGACCTTAAGAATTGTGAAATTCAATCAGGCATTTATCCATGAAGCATTTATTGCTCACCTACTATGTGCTGGGAATAGAAGACAAGCACAGCAGCGCCCTGGCCCTCAGCCTGGTTGGGGTGGGGGGGTGGGAATGGCGCTCAGCGAGGCAGTTGGAGATGAGGCACGGAGCCCAGGACCCCGCCCAGAGTGAATGAAGGGGGGAGTGAGACCACAGGACCCTGTTGGAGTGTCCTGTGTACTGTGGGGAGCCTGCTGTGGTGGGGGCGGCGAGGGGGAGTGCGGAGGGGGGCTAGGCGCATGGTTGCCACTGTCAGTGAGGTGGTCGAAGAAGACAGTGCTGACAGGGTGGCTGGAGCAAGCCTGGAAGGAAGTCGGGACTGTGCTGAGGGAATCTGAGGGTGCGGGGGACAGCGAGGAGGTCAGTGAAGCCAGACGGACGCACAAGCCATTCTCAGGCTTTCCTCGCTGATCTCCTCAAGCCATTAGAACCTGTTAGGGCCCCACCTTCTTCTTCACTCCAATGTTTACTATTCCCGTCCTGACGGTGAGAAGTAAGAGATTTCGGTTGGTGGAACGCAGGATCTTCCTCGTGCACATAGTTGGTGAATTCACACGTCTTTCTGACAGAAGGGGGATGTGTGACTAGAACCGTTCTTTTCCGCATTCTGCTGCTTTCTGGTACATTCCAAGAAGGACATAGATATTGCCCTTGCTCGCTCTGTTCAGTGTCTAATCCCGTTTAATTACGCTGGCAACATTAACAGCCCAGAAACGAATTCTTCTCCGGGCCCAACACAAGCTCTTTAGGCACATAAAGTGGATTCCTGAAGGCAGCTCAGTGTTAAGCTAAGCCAGAGCTGAGTCCAAATTTTATTCCGGTACAGAGATGACTTTCTATGTGGCCTCTCTGGCTGTGGAGCTAATTTGGATGCTGAGTAGCCACACAGGTATTTATATGTAGTGTTTGGTATTTTTACTGGGTCCTATTCTTCTCCCTTGGATCACCTAAAATGGTTAAGAATTTTCTAGTGGGATTAAGGTTGTGATCTCTGGGGAGGGGTGGGCCATCTGCTCTCGGTTATTTTTGTGTGAGCTGCTTCCCCTTAAATGTATGTTCACAAATGAGCCACAGCCTTATCAGCTGGGGTAGCGGGAAGACTCGTCTGGGTGCGGCTCCTGAACTTGGCCTCTGAGCCATGGCTTCCGAGAAAGCCTCAGGTAAACGCTTCATTTTCTTTATCTTCCTGTGGAGCTTTCCTTAGGCCTGTGAGCCCATCGTTTGCCCAAAAGATCATTTTTGATGAAATGTTTTGATGAAATGTTTTTAATCTTGTCTACAGAGTAAATAAGTCACAGCTCTTCTCTGTTCTGTCCTTGCCCTTCTAACACTGCTTCAGAGACAAAAGATGGTTCTTGCTCAAGGATAATTAGCAGTTTGAATGGCACATTTTAAAAATACAAACATAATTTACTATCTTTTATATTTTCAGGACATCTTTTGAAACTCTGTGAAGGAAGATTTCTTAAAAACAAAATTTAAGATCTAAATCTTCATCTTGACAGGGCTTTAAATTGAATTTCAGGTGTTTGGAAAAAGTCAGTGAATAGAAGCTGGACCGGGGACCATAGAAGTCTGTAACGACTGACCACATCTTCTCTTTCTCTGAATGGTGTTTCCTGCGCAGGCACCTATGATCTTTTTGATGTGATGAGAAAGTTATTAATTATTGTTACCAGAAAAGGGGGCAAAGTTGCCGAACCTCTGCACCCTCATTAGCACGAGAAACTTCTTCTTGTTTTGTAACCTGACATTAAGGAGGCCTCTTGGCCATGGACGAGACCCCCTCCGGCTAGGGGCCGAGGGCCTGGAGGCGGGCAGTTTCCCCAGCTGGCCCGGTTCTCTGAAGCCAGCCTGCTGCCTGTCGCTGCTCCGGAGCCAGGAATGTCGCTGTTGCTTTGTTGGGCTGTGCCTGAGTAACGGCCCCTTCCTTAGAAACCAGGCACTTTGTCCTGTCTCCAGCTTTCAGATTTCGGGTCAGTAATTATCAGTCTCATTCTTTGGGGAAAATTCGTTTTGCTAACTTTTAACTGCCTATTGATTGAACAATAGGAATAGATTAAGGGCTTTGTCTTTGGGGTTTTTGAACAGATCTGCTGAAACAGAGGTCCCTGCCTTAATGAATTAATATGCATTGTCTTCCTTGTTCCTGAGTGTTCGAGACCTGTCTGCTTTCTTACCGCCAGCCCCAGGAGCCATCTTAAACATGGCATCACAGGCCTGAGGTTGTTGGTAATCAGCCAACACCTGTGTGCTCGGGGTGCTGGCATACTGTTCCCTGTGCCAGTCATGCCATTGCGCCTTCCTCCCTGCGTGTCAATTGGTAGAGTAACTCCTCATTTTATTTGCTTTATTAAGTGACGGAATAAGGAAATGTATTTCAAAGGTGCCATAACTAGCTGTAACACACCCAACCTTGGCTTTTACATCGCACAATATTCTTGCTTATATAAATCTGAAGCTGTAAATATATTGGACAAATTGCCGACACCTTTTTTTTTTTTTTTCAGTCAGGAACTTTCAACTGGTATAAGTCTATGAAAGCAGACGAGAGCAGTTTTTACAGAAAGGAAATCCCCATGGCCCTGAAATGGGCTTTGTGTGGCCAAAATCAGGGCTGAGACAATCAGACAGAGTCTCTGTTTCCAGTGGCCATCCACATAGCTGAGGGGACGTTTGAAGGACAAGAATTTATATTTTGGTGACTGAACACTTGCAGTCTGCAAACTTCTGTCGATTTAGTTCCTGGGCCCTTTGAGCCTTGCAGTTGAGTGGGGTGGGGGTGTGGGCGGGGGCAGAAGTCAGATCACTTGCCATATTTTACAGCCAGGACTGCCCCATACCAACCACTGCCCCGGGATGGAAAATGAAACGGTGGGCTGAGAGGAGTAATCGTGCTGGGCGAACTTCTTCAAGTAACTGATAAATGGTTGGCAGGAGATTTAGTTGAGGGTGAAACTGCATGTTTTGTACGTTTGGTGACCACCAACTGACCAGCCACCGCTTCACCACTTCTGGAGAAACAGAAAACCCATGTTCTGTGGCTGGGAGGTCTTTGTCCCATAGGGGAAGGGGAACGTGTCGCTCATAGTAGGTGCGCTGTTCAGAAAAGCTGCGCGTGTGGACATGACATTACCAGACTTGAACCTGGCCGGTGGAAGTTCATTGCCACGTGATTTTTCTTTTAATCATTTCTATCAAACTCTCTGTAAACCCCTATAGACTGTAGCACATAGAGTCCAAAACTTTGTTACCTGTCTACTACTCACCCAAAAGAGACTTATGAACTTTTTCCTTACATGTAGCATACAAGTGTAGTTGCTAATAACACAGAATCATTTTGTTTGTGTTCTGTTTTTACGGGGAAAAAAACATCGCTGATTTTCTATGAAATTCTGTGAAAGGCTACTTTTTCAGCCGTGACTCACGGGCTCCGTCTCTCTGCAGCTATTTAGGTATTTATTCCCAAATGTCTGACGACACCTCCAGATGTGTTAGCATGTCTACTACACAAGCTTCCTATTCATGGCTCAGCCTTCGTTCCATTTGTTGAGTGTTCTCAGGAAAGCAATATACCCTTTCTTTAGAAGCCAGTATTTGTGTGGGGGGTGACTGATGTACTGGTATGTTGGACTTAGCAATTAACAGAGCAGAAATAACCTGGTTTTTCCCCCCACTTGGGTTGCTGTTCTTTTACACTGTACTCGATACCACCCAGGTTAGAAAAATGCTAGTCGTTCATCTTTTCCTTCAATCTTCTTATTTGGAGTCACTTGGGCATAATGGGGAAAATGAATGTGAGCACTAACTACATGAGGAAATACACATTAAAACTCAAGCAAGATTATTAAGTACAAATTCAGTCTTCTCTAGTGAGAGGTTTATAAAAAAGCATGTTGCAATGTTATATTACTCATATGTGTACTTGATTAGTTTGTAAGGCAAAACTTCTCACTGAGATACTGACGTTTACATAGGCAGCTCTTAGCATGTTGGATGTAGTTCAGGAATTTTCTAAAAGAGGAAACTTGTTTATTAAGTGAAGAATGGTGGGTCTTTTGAAACAGGCATAGCAAGAAAGTCAGGCTACCATCTTAGATTAAAGGTCTAAAATTTGATCACCGAGTCACATTTCTAAGTGTGCACTAACCCCGGGTCTCTGAAGGACTGCTGGTTTGATATCAGCACCTTGGGTTCATAGGAGCTGCCCCTAACTTTCTCAAACAAATCTTTATTATAAATGTATAAAATGCATTTAATAAAAAGTTTTAGAAGCTTAATGGTGGTGACTTGTCTCCATCTGTCAATCAACAGGCACTTACTGCATGAGTCTTGCAGACCAGCCTCTGAATTAAGTCCCAGGGGCTCCTAGTGTGCGTCACTGACAGGTTTTTGGAAACTGCGAATTTAAGCACAATGACGTGTAACGACACCAGGTCTTTGAGTAACGTTTTGTTCAACATCCTAATAGTGAAAACAGCGCTATTCAGGGATCTGCTGTATTTGCAAACGTTTCTGTGCTAGAGAAACCTCGGGGAGGGCCCCACTGTGAAGTTCAAGTTGGTCAGCGACCTACACTTGGCCAACATGTCCTGGATGAAGATGGGCAGGCAGGGGGCAGTGAGCGTTGCAGTGACATCTGTCTCGTATTTCATATGTAGCAATTGATGATATGCCCTACCCCAGAGAACAGCAGCAGAGCAAGGCAAACAGAGCTGCGTTTGGGAAGATTAAAAGACTTTATGTTTCATGAACTTAGAAATTGCTAAGGGAATCAAAAAGCTTTCCCTAAGAGATAAATACCCTAATGTATATAATTCAGTAAGATTCAAGAGAACGCCAAAGAAGAGGTAAAATGCCATCTTCGTTTTTCTTTATTCTGATTTCTAACAGAGAAAAACAGGCAAGGGCAAAGTTTCTTTCTGTGAAGTCAAAGCTTAAGCTGGCTCACTCTTCTAAGGGCGTCTGTGCCTTTTGGAAACTCTGTCCGTCTCAGCGTTTGTCGTTTATGAGCTGTTTTCTTCGAGTTGTTAACCTCTTTGATGATAAGTAGTAACAAAATATTTTGGTTTTGTACATATTGTCCATATTTTCTGCAAAGTTTTGACACGGCAGCTATCTCGGAGGCAGGAATGTATTACTCAGACTTCATTCTAAGCACGCTGCCTGGAAGTTTGAAATAATTTTGGGCGAAATAATCATAAGGTTGGATAAGCTAATTAGGTTGCCCCGAGTTCCACTTTAATGAATTTATTGCAAAAAAAGTACTAAGGTTCATGAATTTGACATCGACATTGTTAACATATTTTAAGAATTTCCAGCCTGTCTACTTATTAGGCAATAAAGCTACCATTCCTCGAAGTGCCTATTCCATCTTGACAAATAAGTGTTTCCATACACATGAGACAGATTTGAGTCCCCTGTGGAAATCACGTTGAAAGGATAAAGGCTATGCCCTTCGAAATCTCTTTCTCCATCTGGTTACGGACTATTTGGGCTTAAGGTGACCTGGGATTCCTCACTACAGAAATAAAAAACAATAATGCCTCACACTGACACTCTGAAACCTCTCCAGGTGGAGCTCCCCTTTGTGGGCCATCAGCTTAGGGCTGCTTCATTTTCTTTTCCTTTTGCTGGGCTGAAGACCCTGTATTGTGGGAATACTCGGGGGCACACCCACTTTGTCAACTCCATTTTGAACATAGTCTGGTGCTTCCGTGTCTGTGGGGGAGACATGGATTATTTCATCGTCTGGATGCCTAGAAACCGAGTGAACCCAGGACTAGGAAAGTAACCAATGAAGAACATTGATTTGGGGAACCTAACTGAATTTATGTGGTTTGAAAGTGGGAAAGGCTTCGCGGGTAAGATACCTCAGGTACTGTGAACCACCGCGTAGTTGTTGTTCTCTCCAATACCTCTGAATGGAATTCACTGTTTTCTAGTGGAGTGGTCTTTTTTTTTTTGTATGACAGTACTATAATTAGCATATCGCGTAATTAACCTATATTTTTGCCAGGAAGCCTAGGACTTAGAAATACCACAAGGAGTGGGCCTGTGCTGTGGCACTCTATATGGTATTAATACAGAATTTGTGGAATCTGTTTCTTCTTTGAAAGACGAGAGTGGGGCGGGGGGAGATATTAAAATAAGTAGGCTCCAAAGTTACGTTTTAATTACAGACTTTTGGTACGGAAGAATGAAGGACTTTCAAATGTGGTCTGAGAAGCTACTTTCCAAAGTCCTAAACCAGCTGTGGTTATTAGCCATGAAGGAAGCCAGTGCTGTCTGATCTTACAAATTCTGATTTCCTGCCAAATGGCATTTAGGAGCCACTGATAATTTAATTTTCTGGCTTTTACTGTTACTGGAGATTTATTTGGTTTCTCTACTCAGCTCTTAACAAAAAAGTAAATCTTTGTGGAGGGCACAGTTTCAATGTGGAAAAGCTAATGAGGCAAGGATTTTATACATGTGAAAGCCCAGCAAGAATGAATTAAGGAGAGTGATTCTCAATGTGCTGTCGTGCGACTGGCACTTTTTTTCCTCCACACGGAGGCTGGAGACGTCTTCCGCAAATAGTGCCGAGTTCCAGGAGGTAGGCCCATGTTGCATTTGCGTCTCTACTTTTTGTTGCTAATCTAATTATACGAGGGAACATCCTGGTTTTCTTTGGGGGGAAAAGTGCCAAGAAGAACCGTTCTCTGGTCTCAATAAATCTCTGAACTTTGGTGACACAGCTGGCCCAAGCCGCTGCCTTTGCGAGAACGTCACTCTTGGCTGCCGTGGTCAGGTAGCTGGAGGTGAGGGGGTCCTGGGTGTCAGCAGGAACAGGAACTGTGGCTGGCCCAGAACATTCTGCTCACCGGCGCTTGGGTTCCCTTTGTTTGGAGGCTGGCTTCAGGAAGGGACCTAGTGCTGAGAGAGTTCACGGAGGCGGGTTTGGTGATTCAGGGTGTGGTTTCCTTAGCTCACTCTCTGCTATTTGGTTGCCTCTGGCAACAGGAACCAAACAACTTGGACATGTGTTTGTATAAAAAAAAAGAAACTGGGAATGGGACCCGAAGTGGGAGTTTGGGGCCATTCAGCCGGTGGAGGAGCTGTGGTGAGTACGGGGCAGCTGCTTATTCCTTTCCCTGGTTCTGCTGCTGGCTCTCCGGCGCTCGCTAGCGCTGTACCCATGTTTGGGGGTGGTTGGAGAAAACAGTCTTAATTTTCATGTCTCCTGTACAAATTAAGAAGTTGCTATTTATTGACCGGGTGCGAGTTTCCTTTTCAGGGAGGGAGCCTCTGTTTAACGCAGCTGAGAGTCACTGAAAACTCACTTTTGGTACCTTTCTGGCAGCAGGATTGAGCTAGCAGGGCTTAGGGCTTCACGCTGGGGTGGGGGGCAAGAAAGGGGCGTTGTTCCCATGAAAGCAGGGGAAGGGGTTCTCGGAATAATCAGCTGAGCACTTTTTAAAGGCTCTCTTTTCTAGCTCATACTTGAAAATTGCCATATTTAAAGCAGCAAGTGTTCAAAATAGTAACACTTCACCGACTGTCGATTGTCACTTGCTGGAACATGGGTGGGGGGCTCTGATCTTGGCAGGCGCCCCAGCCACACCAGTGTGACAAATAACTCACAGCTGCAGAACTTGCCGGCACCCATCCCATGGGGGAGGCCGACTTTATGCATCCTGTCTGGCTTGGTCACTGAGGCCTCAAAAGTCAGAACAATTGGGGAAAATTCTTTAGGATCCATTCAGGGATTTTAAAAGTGTTCTGGCAGATTTTAAGTCAGTGCCAGCATCACACACAAATTACTAAGAATTGCCTGCATGCCTGACCTAGTCTAGAGTCGGCAGTGAGTTTTCATTCCAATGAGCTGAATTGTACAGAGAGCAGGAAAGTGAGGGTGCTGTTCCCCCTGCCGCGGGTACAGAGGAAGGGCCCGAAGTGGACAGGCAGGTTCCGGCTCCCTCTCGAACTTGGCCCCAAAGCTGAGGGTGCAGGCTTCTCCCTCCGAGGAGGGCCGTCCTGTGCGGGTCGGCTCGCCTGTACCGTGACTGAGCCGGCAGAGCGTCTTTCCTGCAAGTCCCTGCCTCAGGAGCAGCGGCCCGAGCCGTGTGCTGTGCTGTGTAAAACCGTCTCTTCCCCCTTGCCTGCTCCATCATGGCGCTGGCCTCGCTCACGTCGCTGCCCCAGAGCCCGCTCCTCCCGGAACCCCGGTCCTGCCCCCACTGTGTGCGCTCCAGGAGGCAGCCCCGCGGGGGCGTCTCCATGTCCCCAGAGACTGACTGGCCACTGGCCCACCAAGCTCCCTCAGGGACTTCCTTGTCATGCAGGCTCTGTGGCCTTGGCGCCTGTGGCCTGCCAGGCTGGGGGCAGCCGTCCCTGGAGGTGCCTGTGACCCAGGGTCCTGGAGTTCCGCGCGGTCATTTGTCCTGCCCGCTTGCCCCGCAGGTATCTCCAGCCACAAGGTGGGCACCATGGCCGAGAAGTTCGACTGCTACTACTGTAGGGGGCCCCTGCAGGGGAAGAAGTACGTGCAGAAGGATGGGCACCACTACTGCGTGAACTGCTTCGACAAGTTCTGTGCCAACAGCTGCGCCGAATGCCACAAGCCCATCGGAGCGGACTCCAAGGTGAGGGGCTGGCCCGCGAGGGGGGCTTGCCCGCGGCCTGCGGGGAGGCGGGCTCGCGGGGTCCCCAGCCGCCTGAGGCGGGCGTGGAAGGGCTGTGCACCCAGGCTCAGGGCTCCTTGGGCCCTGCTCTCCAGAGTTCCAGAACCCAGTCTCCCTTCCTCGCCTCGCTGTCGGTCACTCATGTGGCTCAGACAAGGTCCCCGCCTGGGACGCGGTGGGGAGGCCCGCAGTGTCACCTGGGTCGCCAGCCCCGGGCGGGCGGCAGACCTTGCCGGCAGGCCCCCGCAGCCACGCGCGGTGACCCGCTCCGCCCCTTCGCAGGAGGTGCACTATAAGAACCGCCACTGGCATGACACCTGCTTCCACTGCTCCAAGTGCCGTCGCCCCTTGGCCAACGAGACCTTTCTGGCCAAGGATTACAAGATCCTGTGCAACAAGTGTGTTACGAAGGAGGATTCCCCCAAGTGCAAGGGATGCTTCAAGCCCATCGTGGCAGGTACTGCCACGCTCTTCCCCGGGGCAGCCAGGGAGGAGGCCCTAAGGGCAGAGGTGATGGGGGCTGGCTGGTGAGGGGGCGACAGATGCCGCCGGGCACTGCTTTTAGATTAGCGTATATATGCACGCATGTATCTCCCCGTGTATATGCGTACACATATATGCTCGCACACGCATACACTCAGAAGCAAAGGACACTGGCGAGAACTGTCTGTGGCAAGAGAAAGAACTGAAAAGTATGTAGCGCTTTCTCGGTTGGGGAGAGTAAGTGACCCAGCATGCTTCCTCCTCAGGGTGTCGTTCGCGGTCAGGGAGCGCCATAAAGGGCAAGGGGGGGTGGGGACTCAGGCATCCGATCCTAAGGTACTGCAGCGGGGGCCCTCCCCTGACAGAATCCGGGCTGGCACAGGAGCAAGGAGGTTGTGGTCAAGACCCCCCCAGGGCAGGCTCATGGGAAGCGTGAGGCCAGTCACTGCAGGGCTTGCATGTCCTCACCTCCGGGGGGCCAGGGGGGCTGAGTGACGCAGCCCCCTGCAGGACCCTGTCAGTGGGGCTATCCGATGGCTTCCCCCTGCAGGAGATCAAAATGTGGAGTACAAGGGGACCGTGTGGCACAAGGACTGCTTCACCTGCAGCAACTGCAAGCAAGTCATCGGGACTGGAAGCTTCTTCCCGAAAGGGGAGGACTTCTACTGCGTCACTTGCCACGAGGCCAAATTTGCCAAGCACTGCGTGAAGTGCAACAAGGTATGTTGTCGAGGGAGTTGCCTGTTTCCAGAAGCTTCTGACAGTGGGCAGAGCACTTGCACACACACTATCCCATTCCATCCTCACGACAGCCCTGCGACGCAGGGATTATTATTCCCATTTTACAGATGAGGGGACTGCGGCCGTAGGAAGCAGTGCGCGGGCCGAGGGCTTGCTGACTGCAGCTCTGGAGGTGCGCCGCCACCTCCTGGTGACTGTCCGGGCACAGGAGCGCGCCTTCGCTGCGCCTCGGTGTCTTCATCTGTAACTCGGGGGTAATAACGGCACCTGCCTCCCATGGCTGTTGTGGCGATTAAATGAGATACTGTATACCAAAGCGCCCCGCACAGTGCCTGGCACGTAGTAGGCATTCAACAAAACGGTTGTTGAATCTGAATCCGGTGCTACACTCCCTGGTCTAGGCCATCACATCTGGAGGAATCACTTACCAGGATCAGCCCTGGCATGCGGAGTGCTTTGTGTGTGTTACCTGCTCTAAGAAGCTGGCTGGGCAGCGTTTCACCGCTGTGGAGGACCAGTATTACTGCGTGGATTGCTACAAGAACTTTGTGGCCAAGAAGTGTGCTGGATGCAAGAACCCCATCACTGGTAGGCTAAAGAGTCCTTGCTAAGTCTGCCAGGCTAGGTTTTGCGCATGGTAACCATCTCTCATTTTCCTACCTCGTCGTCTCATCCACAAAGGCCCCAAAGAATGCCCTCCTCCCTGCCATTGTGGTCCCGAAGGCCCCCCAATAGTTTGGATTCTCCCCCAGGCCAGGTTAGCCTCTGCAACACAGAACACTTCCTGACTACTGCTCACTAACTACTGTCGCTGCCGGACTTCACCAGCCTGACACTGGCAGGCACTGCGCCGGGGAGGGCGGGGTGCAGGGCGGCGGGGGCGGCGCGGGCGGCGTGCAGGGC